>JAZHYW010053163.1:0-48494 GCA_037355805.1 Ixodes ricinus | reverse complement strand
CCACTCCAAACTGCTTAGCACACGCCTTCAGGTAATGTGAAATTCCATGAAAATACGGGATCACAGCAATCCGTCTTTTCGACGTGTCTTCTCTTTCCTTTTTCTCCTTAGTGTGTACATCTAAATTCCTTCTGATGAACTCTTCTTCATACCCTGCCCCTCTTAGTCTCTTCCATTGACCTTCCAACGAATTTGTGATAAAGTGTATGCATGATCGGTCTAGAGCATTTCTCGAGGGGCAGGGTATGAAGGAGTTCATCAGAATGAATTTAGATGTCGCACTAAGGGAGAAAAGGAAAGAGAAGACACGTCGAAAAGACGGATTGCTGTGATCCCGTATTTTCATGGAATTTCACATTACCTGAAGGCGTGTGCTAAGCAGTTTGGAGTGGAAACAGTTTTTAGTTCTGATTTCAGGTTAGGTAGATTAACTCCTTTTGAAACTGAATTGCATGAGTGCAGGAAAGGTCACCGTGAAAAATCGATCGCTTGCAAGAACAGTGTAGTGTATGAAATTCCGATGGCGTGTGGCTTTGCTTATGTAGGGCAAACTTCGAGGTGTGTTAATGACAGACTAACAGAACACAAGAGAAATGTAAGGATTAACGCAACTAACTCTGAAATAGCTAAGCACATAAATGAATGTAACAATTGCACTGCTTTGTGGTCAGAGACGGAAATAATACATAAAGAAGTGAATGACAGTAAAAGACTGGTAAGGGAAACCATTCGGATTAAATCAATCGGTAATTGTATAAGTCAGGCATCGTTGCAGTTGGGGAACAATGCTAAAGCATTTTTAAGACTGTAAACAGTTTTTTTTTTTTGAAGGGTGAAGTGGTTTTGCGTTTGTTAGAGTGAGTCCATCAGTATCTGTCTGTTGTGGTTGTTGTTCCGGTTTGGAGATATTCTTCCCAGTTCTTTTCGTGTTCGCGGAGATCGTTGGTCTTTGTACTCAAGATCTGGGTCTTGTTGGTTCGTGGGTGTAGTGTCAGTGACACACAAAGGAAAAGAAAAGGAAAAGGAAAATTTTTTTCTTTCCGGAGAAGTGGAGGGTTTGCCCCTGTTCGTAGTAGTTGCTTGAGGGGGCGTCCCATTGCCTTGTTATCTTTGGTTTTGTTTTTTTGTCCTGGTGTGTTGTGCTTTTGAAAGGGGCATGTTGAGTGTTTGTGTGACCTTGTGGTTGTGAGTATATAAGGATGTGGGACTAAATAAATCTTTTAGCTGCGTTTGAGACGTTCTCTTCTTCACTTGTCTCTGTCCCTTCTACTTTTAAGTTTCTGTTTCTACCTCAGTCTCGGGTTAAGTTCCAACATGGTAAATATCCACCAGCTCGCCTGTACTTTAACCGTTTTTTCATCATTTGTTTCTACTTCGGGACCACTTTTGATGAATGGTCAGCATACATGGGTTGCACGTGACGTCATTCAAAGAGCGCTGCGGTGACCACCAGAGACGAGGGCAAGAAGGAGCTCCCCTCTTATCAGGACCCTTTTTTGTGCCTCCCGGATTTGCAGAGGCGTCGCTATTCACCTCCCAGAAGATTATAGAAGATTAACCCGTCACTCAAAAGTCTTCCGAAAGAAGCTTCCCTCTCCTCCCCTCACAAGGTGGTCAAAAGTATGCAATGTGACGTCAGTGCAACCCTTGTATTGGACGCTAAACACACCAGTCGAAGACGCGCTCCAGGCACCATAGTAGGATCAAGCACCGACGAGCGGTGAGCGCAGAAAGGTCCCGAATGTACGCGGCAGCGCTGCGGTCCTATGCGGGCTCGAGGATCCGACCGGTTCCGAGTGTTCCGGTAGCCTTCGGCGAGTAGGTGTGGCTTGCATTTTGGCCGTTTGGTGGTATGGTAGCGCAAAGTGGCTCCCGTTCTGAACTGATCTTTACCCCGTATTTGCTGTCGTTTGTGGCCAATGAAGTGTCATGCCGAATTACTCTTTAATCGCGCAGCAAATGCAATGCGAGCCGCGTTGGCTGCCCGTTTCATACAGCCTATCCAGAACATGCTTTAGTGGCGCCCTCTCGAGCCGTGGACAGGGAGTGCGGCAGCAGTGAGCGCTCGCTGAGCTCACTACCCCTCCTCTTGTTCACGGCCACTTAAGCGGCCAGGGACGTCATGAAGGAGGTTATTTTTTGCTTGTTTTTGTAATTTAAATTCGTGTATAACTTTTTAAAATAAAACGAAATTCGAGAAAATAAAAGTTTCATTAAGTTACTACGTTCAGTGCACTCAGATTCGGTGCAAATTAAAACCAGTAAAAAGTCCTTGCCCCTTTTAAAGCACTTGACAAAATGTTTCGTCCTTAGGCATTTCTTACCGCGGTACTTGCCGAGCATACGCATAAAAAATCAAAGGCAGTGACTATTTCGACGTCCACCGTCAAAATATCTGAAGAATTATTTCGACGTCTGTGACGTCACTTCCCTAAAATGTCTTAAGGCACGTTTATACTCCAACGTAACGTCGACGGGCGCGGCGATAGCGTAGCGCGCGCAGATATTGATTGGCCACAGCTCTCGAGTTCCTGGTTGCCGGCCAATGAAAGGCGCGCGTTCTGCGCTACGCCGCGTTCACTGCGCTCAACGTCGGAGTATATACAGCCCTTAAAGGCCGGTTCAGACACTTGCGTTTGAGTGCGTTTGACTGCAGTGCGTCGAGAACCGAAAGTGAGTCACCGGCACATCTGTGCTTCGTATGAGGCGTGGAATCCAATTCAAGGAATTGCTTGGCACGGGATATAAGCAGCATTGATGTCCTGGTTTCTCGCAGCCGCAACGCAGTCAAACGCAGTCAACCGCAACTGTCTGAACCAGGCTTAAATTGCGGCTTTCTTATTTCGACGTCCTCCTTCAATGCAGCAGCTGTAGCACTGGTAGCCGTTTTGTGGTTTCGTTCTGTATAGTTTCTGATGGCGTCGTCGGTGTTGTGTTGGCGTTTTGACGGATAGTCCCGGTCCTAAGGCAGTGGAAATGTCTTGTTTAGCCTGTGTGTGGGACTGGCTCGACAGTTTATACTTTCGGACTTGACACACACCCGGTGGCGATGTTCTGAGCTCGCATCTGGGCACGGATCTCACTTAAAATTTTGAACTTACTTTTCTGTAGTGTAGGAAGCCAGAACTGGTGTCTTCGTCAAAGCGTCTCGTAGGTCTTCAAAACTTCTTTATTGATATTCCGTCCATGCCCACGCGATCTCTTTCTTCAGAAATTGTCGAAGTGGCGCCGTACGCTCGAAGAGTCGTGGTATAAAGCTCGACAACTAGGGGATCATTCCAAGAAATGTTCGAAGTCCCTTGCGATCTTTTGGTTCATTGACTTCCAGTATGGCCTTAACTCTCTCTTGGTCAACAACTACTCCATCGCCAGTTAGCGCTTGTCCGAGGTAGCGGACTTCTGTCTTGGCAAATTGGATCTTCTTTGGGTTAAGTCGTAGATTTACCTCTCGGCAGCGTTTGAGCAAGTGTCGAAGATTCTCGTCATGTTCCTGACGGGTCTTTTCCCATACCAATATGTCGTCCATCACGACTGCCGTTCCGGTAAATCCATCTAGTACTTCATTCATGGCACGCTGAAAAACGTCAGGTGCTGTGCTATTCCGAAGGGCATTTTCTTAAACCTGTACATTCTATACACGTTTGCAAGTCCGGGCCTATACTCAGTTTCACCTTATGTTGTACCGCAGAGAAGGCTAGAAGCGCGAGCTCATATAGCGTTGACAGCTGCTTTCAATTCACGAGAGCGTGCGCCGGCGAGATGTGCCCCAGAACAACGAGCTCGCGCTTGTAGCCTTTCCTGCGGTACATCATAAGGTGAAACAGAGTATAGTACATCTTATCCGGGCTCAGGGCACCGCCATCTTGCGATTGTGCGCTTGGGCGCAGCCATAATCCGATTATAACGCCTTAGCAAGACTTCGTAGTTGGATTAGGACGCGTCCAAGCGCACCCCAGCGAGCAAGATGGCAGCTCCCTGAAGCCGGACTTCTCGTACACCACTCTCATAGCACACTCGGCATATTTTGTCCGATGTTTTATGCTTGGAGTGTCCCAGCTTGCGGTCCAGCTTGTAACTGAGCAACGCGTGAGCGCCCTGTCGATCAAAGACATGGTCTGTTGGTTCGGCTGGCCCTCTGACGATCGAAAAGACACGTCTTACGCCTAGCTGGCTTCTTTTTAGGATAGAATACAGCGTGCCGCTGTTGTTGTTTGTTTGTTTATTTTGGGGTGAAGAGAAAGGGGAGCCAGGTTGTTGTTGTTTGTTGTTTGTTTATTGTGGGGTGTCGGGGAGGGGGAGCTAGGAGAAATGTGGGCCTCCTTTCAGGGGCAAGTCGCTACCTAAGCTTTTGGGGAATGGGAGGAATAGAGAGGAAAGAGAGAGAGAGAAAAAGAAAAGAAGGAATGATTGAAGCATTTGAACGGGGCGTTGTATCGTTAGCTAACAGGCGAGTAGCGTGACTCTGAATAGCCGCGTTTAAACGGGCATCCGTACTTTGTGGAGGAAGCAGATCGGGCACAATTGATTAGTGCTGCGTAATTACGCTATAGCCGGCTTGAAAGTCCACTTTCGCGGAGATAAGCCAGGAGAGCACGAAAGGCCTTCTCGGCTACTCCTTGAGTCCCGTTTGGATTTAGAAGGTCTTCAAGATTGGAGTGGGAGAGGCCGGCCGTCGCATACCGCTGAATCAGAAGTTTCCGATGCTGGTAAGCGTGCCGCTGTTTTCATTTTGGTAGTTGCCTCACCGGCGGATAGAGGGCGCTAACACACTCGGCGCCATTAGGTTGCTTCAATTTGGTTGGTTTCGGTTTCAACGTGAACGCGGCTATGTTGCTGTTTTACGTTGTGTTTGCCTAACTTTGTGATACGACTATTTTCCTTGTAGCACACAACCAAAAATACAGTGGTATTGAGCCACTTTGAGGACTACGAGGTGTATTTTAGCCTAAAGTACGGGCTTTGATTTTACCAACTCCTTTGACGAATCTGATTATGGTGGATTGCGAAACGCCTGACTGATGTACAGGGAAGATTACCATCGTCTACGGCCGTACCCGATGGCACCAATTTTTAGAAAAACAAACTAATGAAGAGGCTAACACGTGAATGTAAAGAAGCATATCGACAGCTTGATTAGCAATGTGCTGAATCGGCCAGAACAGATGAACTCGCGAGTTTACTACTCACTGTTTGGTTTTCGTGGGCACCCAACCTTTAGTGAACTTCGCAGACTAAAAAAGTATCGTTTAATGACGCAGATAATTTTTATAAGCAAATAGTATCGTCTCGGCCTCTTTTTTTAATTCAGTATTCGTGCATGTTTTGACAGGGCGAGTAGGAAATTTCTTAAAATATCAAACCTGCTAAAGTACTCATAAGCAGCATTTCGCGATAATGGCCCTACGACATATATTATTTTTATATGAACATTTGCTTACTCAAGCTATGATACAAGTGACAGGCCCGTCAAACTAAATCTGGCATTTGTCTTGACCAATTAAAATTAAAGGGCGCAGGAGGAGAAATGCCTCGGAACGTTTGCCTGAATTCTAGCGCTAGGCACCACTTCACGGACCTGTGTGTACAAATATTTATTTGTGTGAACAGATTCGCTTCGGTAAATTTCGGCGTCGCCAGCCACCAAAATTAAACCTGTATTCGCCATCGACAATCCTGGACTCAAGTGATTGTTATGCAAACGGCTCTTTTTCTTTTTTTTTTTCGGCGTCAAATATTGCGGTTTTTAGATACTGGCAAAAATTAAAACAACGTACGCAAAAAAAAAAAGCGTCCTCATTATTGTGCATGCGCCGAACGCAAACTGCGTTTTGAATTTGCGAATAGAAACGACGTTATTTCTTTGTGCACGCTATTCTATAAATCGCTACTTTTAAATGTCTGTGGCAGTTTCTTACGCGGGAAGTCCCAACCTTTGTATTAAAATAAATTAAGTGGATGGCACTGGTTATCTAAATATAACCAATAAATCACCTAAATGACTGTCGAAGTGGGAGCGAGCACGGTATACAATTTCTTAAACTTCATAAATAAACCTACCAACCGAATGTTTATGTCGCAAAAAATATTGAGAACCTCATACACATGTAGGTGTGATATTATGAATAAACAAATCGCCTGATGTTAACGTACCATTACTTCTAGCCTCAGATAAAATACAAGTTAAACGTTCGTAGTCTCCTCCATGAGTCTCCTCACATAATCTCCTCCGCGAGTTTCCTCAAATAATCAAAATGAGCTGTTTTAGATATATTATGTATACAAAGAACGATACTTCCAGGAAATACAGGCAATCTCTTTGCGCTGACTATTCTTGAGGCCTTCCGATCCTAAATGCACGATATAAATATACGCGCTTCTTACTGAGAATGTTCCGCCACTATTAGTAAACAAACCTCAATTGTCATAAGGACCTTTGAACCCTCGTGATGTCTTAGTCGTCGAGTAGACGTATCGGACTGCAGTTTCCGAAGTAAGGCAAGAAAGCGCGGTGAAACACGACGAAAAACACGAATACAACGCATCCGCTAAGGCGCGGAGGGGAGAGCGGAGCAGCAAGTTGAAGCAACCCAATGGCTGCCACGTCACGTGATTCCAAGATGGCAGCGCCCATGCGGAGGGGGATGAAAAGGTCTATTTCTTCTATCGTGGCGCTGCGAGGCAGAGCGGGGTAGAGTTCCTCATATGCTCCCCCGAAGGGGGAGCAGAGTTGCGCATTTGATTTCCCCGCGCCGCCACGCCGCTATTCGCCGAGATCCATCACGTGAAGAGCAAAGCATCCGGTGCCGTGCAAGAAAGCCACCTTTACGGTCCCTCCGCCAACGTTTCTCGCGCCCCGGCACATGTTCCCCTGCTTTCGCCCTCCTTCTCCTCCTCTCCTGTTTTCCACTCGTGGCGGCGCGCGCGGCGCCGCTATTCGCCAAATTTAGTCACGTGAGGAGCAAAGCATCCAGGGCGTGCGGGAAAGCCGGCGCTACGGCCACCCGCCGAGGCTGAATGCGCAACTCTGCAACCGTAGGTAGCTATACAGGAACTCTAGAGCGGGGTAGATAGTGGCGCGTTGTATTCTATGTAGCAGCGCCGGAGCGGCGGAATCCTACAGAAGGTCCCCTCTCCCAACGCAGCGACGCGGCGTTTGGCTTGGTTTGGCACACCTCCCCTGTCGGTAACAGGTCAAGAACGAAGTGGAAGCTCCTCCCACCTCTTTCCACTTTAGTAGAGCAAATGCCGGAGGGGAGGCGACCTCCTCCCCACCTTTCGATCCGCTAAAGTGGAAAGGGGTGAGAGGAGCTTCCACTTCGTTCTTGACCTGTCATACCCCTACTCTCTGCTATGGAGGGCGGTTTTGCCTCTGGTTTTGCGCCAGAGCGCGGCTATGGCGCGGCGCCACTGATATTGCTCCGGCGCGCCCTCTGGGCAACCGTTCCGTTCTATTAACATTTTGCGTCTTTGTCAAAATAAAATGCACAACGTGCCCGAACCTAGGTATACCGTGTGATAGCAATCGTAACCCCCATTGATAAAAAAAAAAACGCAAGGGAAGAGTTTGCATGAATTTTATTGCCGCAAAACAGCTCCCCCCCCCCCCCAAAAAAAAAAGAAGAAAATTGTTAGACGATTGAATCTGGTGCCAGGAGACTACCCAAGCAATATTTTCAGTCTTGAGTAAGTTACTTTTAAAAAGTAACTCGTTACAGTTACAGTTACTTTCAGAAAAAAGTAACGAAGTTACCGTTACAGTTACCGCAACAAAAGAGTTACTCGTTACAGTTACAGATACTTTTAAAAAGCAACGTTACTTTTCAGTTACTTTTCTATAACACAATTGCATAAAATTAAAAAGTGCACTTTTTACTTGATATTGTAACTTAGCAGCAGCTGCTGCTCGAAATTAGTGTCTGAAAGTTTATTTCGTTTGATGGCGAACGCGTCCCTGCCCTTGCCGAACAGGCGCTCAACTGGCGCGCTGGAAGGAATCGCTCGGCGGCAAACGCGGATCCAATATAAATGCTCTATCCTTGGTAGCACTATACTCTATTTCACCTTATGATGTACCGCAAGAAAGGCTACGGGCGCGAGCTCCTTGCTCTATGGCACATCTTGGCGGCACAAGCTTCTCGTTCATTAAAGGCAGCTTACAATGTTATGAGCTCGCGCTTCTAGCCTTCGCTGCGGTACAACATAAGGTGAAACCGAGTATAGCACATTGCTGGCTCGTTGACGGTTGCGCTGGGTTCATAGAGACGATGGACCTATTTCAGTTCGTACCCGGCAAGCCAGAAACAAACCCCGCGGAAACAGCAGTAAAGTTTGCCTCGACTGTTGATACCACGCCGGAGTAGTGGCGCAAATCAAAATACGAAACATGTGCATTGTGCAGTTGGGGAGCTAATCAAGATAAGAAACATGCGCAGTGCCTTCCGCGTGTATTGTTGATTCACGGTTGATTCACCCAAATAAAAAATGTTTGCGCAAAAAAAAGAAAAACAGCAATATAGAGTGTGCTTCAAAATACTAAGATGTAAGTGTTCAGTCACAAAGTACAAGCGAGTGCGTGAAGATAACTAGATTTTTTTCCATCAAATCTACGGGTAGCTATATTCGGTTCGTAACTCGCGAGAAAGAACGTATTCACAAGTTTGTGCAAGGCCAACTTGACACTCAAAATGTCAAAAAACAAATTTGGAAAGTGCAAGGAATAGCTAGATTGTACCTGTTCAATGATATATTATTCATAAGAAAACTGGAAAGTAACGGCAAAAGTAACGTCGTTACTTTCATCGTTACCTTCGAAAAAGTAATAGAACTACAGTTACAAGTTACATTTTTAAAAAAGTAACTCGTTACAGTTGCAAGTTGCCGAAAAAGTAACGAAGTTACAGTAACGCGTTACTAGTAACGCGTTACTACTTAAGACTGAATATTTTACTGCAAACACGTATATTTTTAAAAAATTAAAAAAAAAAACTCAGCTGCTTAACATGAGTACGCAAGCTCATGGCTGGAAGTCACGTGGCTACATCCGACCGCATTTTGTTTTGGCCGAAGCTACATCCAAGCGCGGGGACGTAGCCAAGTCGGGAGGAGATAAAGCTCCATCCACGCAAAAGGTCACGTGACTAATAATATAAGGACCTAATTTGTTTCTATGTACGTATCATGCTTTCTCATAACTAAATATAGAATATAAAAATAAAGATGTTAGATCTTATTGTGCTTTTAAAGTTAATATGTCACGTGACCTTACACATTTTTTAGACAATTTATCAATTTTTCCCCGTTTTCTAACACTAATAGCAAACATCATGCATCATAAAAATAGTATCAATATATATATTTACAGTTATGTTGTCACACACACGTGTGGGCGGCGTGCCGTGCCATCCGTGCGTGTGAGCGTGGTTGGCTTGGTGCGGGTGCGGCCTCCAGGGCCATCGCCCATGTGTGCATCGCTGCCGAGGCGGTGAGGCTTCGTCGTGTGTGTGGTTGGCTTGGTTCGAGGCGTTTTAGTGTGAGCTTATGTGCATCGAAGAGGGCAAGTGCGAGCCCACCGCTCCGTACGTCCTTGACTTGCGCGCACGCTCGCGCAGTTTGGATTTCTGCAGACTACTCCCCGCTCGCGCTTGTAGCTGTAGCGCACACACGCGCACACAGACCGGAAGTCCGGGGGGGGGGGGGGGGGGGGGGGGTTACATCTACACCGGAAGTGACGTTGTGCGTGGATCGAGCCTTATCTCCTCTTGACTTGGCTATATCCTCGCGCGTGGATGTAGACACTCCCTGTTGTTTTAGCTTTGTTTTCGAAGCCGACTACGGCAACGACGAACTTGCGTGAACCGTTTGCCGTAGATTGTTTCGTACTTATATCACTTCCGTTGGATATTCTGCGCTTGAAGATCGATTGGCCGAGTACCACGAACGACAGTTCCGAAGTAGCGGCCCCACGTCCGTCGTGCACCGCCATCGCGTCGTCCAGCCCGCGGTACGTCGCCATATTGAGAATGACGTGTACATGTACTTCCTGTGATCTGTGCAACATTGTTTTTTCTTCGATCAGCGTATTTTCCGTTTCTTGGAGGCCACAAAAATGGTGTTTATATTATTTTCTCTTTATAATACCGATTTTCCTAGATAACCCACGACTTTGAATATATTTGGCATGCATAATTTGAATGCCACGTGACCATGCAAACGAGTGTCAGCGCGACTAAAACCGGCACATTCTCGACCGATTGTTTTCGGGCGGAAAGAAAACGACTTTTGAGCCGCAAAAATTATTCTAGACGTCATTTCCGATGACCTTCAGAGAAAAGGGGAATAAGGAGCTCCCCTCTTATCAGGATCCTCCTTTGTGCCTCTCGGATTTGCACAGGCGTCGCTATTCTCCTCCCAGAAGTTTATAAAAGATTAACCTGTCACTCAAAATTCTTACAAAAGCAGCTTCCTTCTCCTCCTTTTACATGGTGGTCAATGTATGCGATGTGACGTCAGTGCAAGGAGCCTATAAGTCATGTTCAAATAAAAACCTAGGCGAGCATAGATACCCTGTCAGTGTCCCCTTAATTTCATTGCTAGTTTGGAAACCTTGTTTTGACAAAAGAAAAGGTATCGTGTGGGCTAGCCAATGTGAATGTTGTAGATGTCAGTGGCTGTATAGGGTGTTTTTATTGACGTAATTTCATCCACCATTTTGTTGCGAGCTGTGGCGTGTGCTGGAGGCGAGCATTCGAGAGATTTACATATCCCTCAAATGCATAGAGCACCGAACCCTATAAGTCTTACCACGCTGACATCTCTTCAACAGGTTGTGATGCAATCCTTGAAATTAGTAAATTTGTATGAAAAAACAAACTCTAACAAAATGGGGGATTGACATCATGCGAGTTCAAGGGAAAACTCCTCCCAACTTTTTCTACTTTATCAGAGCAAACGCTGGAGAGGAAACCATGTTGAATTAACCTGAGACTGGGGTAGAGAAGAAACATCAAAACGTAGAAGGGACAGAAAATAGACAGGACAACGTCTCAAACTCAGCTAACTGGTTTATTTAGTCCACCTCCTTATATATTCTCAATCTCAAGGTCATCTCCACCAACACAAAAGGACGACCGACGAAGTCTATTCAGTTCAAGCGCCACAGTCTTCATCACACAAGGCAAGAACGTTGACAACCTTTACAGGTCAACGCGATAAGGCAACATTCATCCACCTTCACACTTGAACAAAAGGATCTCTTCCCCTACTATTCTAAACGCAGTTCATACTTCTGAATCATAACACGCCCTCTCCACATAAAAATGTCCCTTCTACGTTTTAATGTTTCTTCTCTACCCCAGTAAAAAAACACATAATAATGTCCCTTCTACGTTTTGATGTTTCTTCTCTACTCCTGTCTCAGGTTGATTCAACATGGTTAATATTCACTAGCTCGCCTGCACCCTTACGATTTTTTTCTATGATCATCCCAGAAGCAAGCTTGGTCCCCTTTTCTTATAGTCCAACGTTGTCACCACCGGCAAACACGCTAATTTTCCAAGCTTTCGCAGTTTTGGATAAACTGGGACGTCGACTAGCAGAGTTAGAAGCGGATGTGGCGTTCTTCGGCATCTGTCTTCGCAAGAACTTCGTGAATCCGGACCACTTCAAACATCTGACCTCATCGAGTATTCCGTGGTAGGTAAAGAAAAAGAACACCAAGGCCTACCGGAACGGAGCCACCAGGAGGATCCAGGACATCCGAGGTGCGTGTGACAGACTTTGGATACTTCTCCTGGGAGACAATTTCAAGCACTACCGTGAGTGCCAGCGATGGAGCAGCACCAGAAGAACTCTGTTTGACCGACTATGGAATGTAAAGCGAAGGCATGTCCTAGACCAGTAATTCTCAAATGGGGGTCCGCGGACCCTTTGGGGTCCGCGAAGGCAATCTAAGGGTCCGCGAAGTCCTGCCTCATCAGTCCAGCTCGGCAAAAAAGTTGTCTTTTTTCAGATCGAGAAGGAATTTTTTCATTTTCGGGCTAGTTTTCTCGTATGTATGTCAATAAGAGAAGTCTACTTCACACTAGCCCTTAGTTAAATCCATTGATTATGTAATTATTATATTTAACGTATACATTTCCCCTCCCCTCACCACGAAAGGGGTCCTCCATCATCTCCCCCGATCCACAAGGGGTCCGCGAAACATCGGTGGTAGAGAACCACTGTCCTAGACAGTATCAAAGACTTGAAGTCTCATGTTAATGGGAGTCCGAAATCGTGGTTTCGATCTGTTGTATGGTGTGAGCCCCGGCAGTCTGTTGTCAATCCATGTGGCAAAGCATTATCACCTAGGACGGAGGAAGTTTTAGCTAAGGGACTAAAGTGTTGTCTGAATTTGAAGCCTTCGAGGATTGAGTGCAGTGTTGCCATCTTTTTCTTGTGCGCGCCGCTAAATTGAGACCAGGAAGTCACTAAACAGTCGCTAGATTCGCCAGGAAGTCGCTAAAATATTCGCTGAATTCCAAAAGCTTATTAAACCCTTTTAAAGTATAAGTGAACCTCAAATAATCATATCTCAGGTATTTTGAGAGGTTAAACTTACACTGAAAAACAACTAGGACGGTGTTTATTTGTAATGTTTTATTTGGGAAACGACTAGGCGGTAAGTACGAAAGTACGAATAAGAAACGGGTGCTTGTTAATTTTAACACAGAAATAATGACTGCTTTGTCTTCAAGAACAGTTCAACGGAACAGTCTAGAAGAAGAGTTCTCCTCGATGGTGACTGCACTCCAGTCACCTAAATCTGCCGATGTCGACGGTTCATTGACAGCTTTGTAAGCTTCAGCAAATTCTTCTGGAAGTTCGTAGTCGAAATACGTCTTTGCGTGCCTTTTGAGGCCAGCTCTTATAGTCAGGATGACGTTTGGCGGAGAGCACGTGGGTGCGTGGGCGCGGGAGAGATGGTCTGCAGTGTTGACATTTTTTTAAGCGCAGCAAACTCGGCTACAGAAGCAAAAGTGTTTATCTCGCGAGTATCTCTAAAATTGTTCAAAATAACAAGATTACGGTTGAACATCAAAGTCGCTAAAAAAAGTCGCTAGCCGCTAAATTAGAAAAATCCGTCGCTAAATGTATAGAAAATCGCTAAATCTAGCGACAAAATCGCTAAAATGGCAACACTGGGATTGACGTGTTGTCTTCTATTCATACTGTAGCCAGAATGGTTAACCTAGGGCACGACCAACTCGTGACCTAGGGTGCCTACATGTTTCCGCCGCTCAGTAGGCACCCTAGATTAACCCAGAAGAAAATGTCGCTTTTACAGATCATGCAATCAGTAGGATGGAAAAAGTAATGGATGTAACGTACCCAAAGGGCAAAAGAAACTTCAGAGAAGTCAATGCGGTTAAGAGGGAGTTGCAAACGAAGTCCTTAAAGTTGTTAGAAACAGATAAGTCCGGAAGGTTTGCAGTCTTACCTATGCCAGTATTCAAGAAAAAAACAAACAGAAACGGCAATGGATACCTTGTTTTCGGAATAAGTAGGGAATATTGCAAAGTTGAAAAGAAACATTTGTGCAGTACTGGATGAGGATGAATTGAAGGATGTAGCGAAATGTATCACAAGTGCAATGAATTCAACATTGGGCATCAAGTTTTTCCTAAAAGACCATAAGCCTGAAATGCCCCTTCGTGTGGTCATCAATGAGAGTGGGACATGGCAGAAAGTGGTATCAAAATTTCTACAAAAGGGGTTGGGTAATGCATGCTTAGAAAATTCTTTATCACTTAGACATTCAAATGAATTGATTGACAGTTTGGCAACTCATCATGGGAGGCGTTGTTCAGTGTTATCGATGGACATTAAGGACTTTTATTATTCCCTAGAAAATACCCGGTTAATGCAGAGAGTGAGGGAGGCATTGGAGCTGAATGTTCCAATCGGGCTCAGGTATATCGGTAGAAAGTTTCTTAACAATTTTGGAGTTTTATCTGAAGTCAACGGTAGTGGAGTACGAAGAAAGAAAGTATATACAAAAGGAAGGTGTGTGTATAGGGTCATCAGTCGCACCGATTTTAGCAGAAGTTCACTTAAACTCTTTGGATCGTGCAGTGCACGATAAACTACAGGGGTTGTCCCCGGGTACGGCAATAGTGAGAAGATATGTAGATGACATCTTAAATGCACGTTTACGGAAGGTCTAACAGAAACCATAGAAGGTGTGATAAGGTCAACGGCTCCAGAATTTACAGTGGAAAAACCGGAGGATGATGTTCTGCAGTTTCTCGATTTACGCATTCACGTGAATCGAGGGTTATGTTAGAGAATATGGTAAAGAAAATTGGAGACCGGTTTGCCAAGACCTTAAAGGGATACTACAACGAAATTTCGGCGCTCATTTTTTGGTCTATATGTGTCCAAAAGAGCAGTATCACATGGAACATACCAATATCTTGTTAAAAAAGTCTCGAAAAGGAATTTTAAAACGAATTAAACGATTAGCAAAAGAGCACCTGGTGGATGTCGCTAACGCCTCGTTTGTAATGCTCGTCTAGGAACCTTGAGAGCTAGTGACGGAAATCGTCTCGCCTCCGGCCACGACGAGAGAAGGGGGGAAGGAGGAACTCCCCTCTTTCCGAGAATCCTTTTTGTGTGTCGCAGAAGTCGCTATTGTCCCCCTACAAGATTATAGAAGATTAACCCGTCACTCAAAATTCGTACAAAAGCAGCCGCTTCGGTGGCTGGACCGACTAGGCCATCCTCTCGACGTCAGCCTCGCCGTAGCTTTGCTCGTTTGAGACGATTTACGTCACGATTGCGCTGGGCCTTCTCCGAGCGCTTGCCAGAGTGGGCCGTTTATAACGAAAAATACAGCCACCAGGATCAAAATACAAACGGGCGATTGTCATTTACGGATATTGTGGATCATATTCAACCTATTTTTGAACACGACGGGAATATTTCAAATTTCGTTGAAGTATCCCTTTAAAGGCGGGGATTGTAAAGTCATTGGTCAGGGACGCGTTAGAAAGGTCATGTGTCCTATCATATCACTGAATCAGTAGAAAGAACAGTGGAAAAGGTTGATTAGTGTAGGTTATGATGACAATTTTATAAAACGGGAATTAGAATTGTTTATTAAAGGCGGGAGAGAAACCGAAGAGAAGTCACCAGTGGCGTCACGAGGGTCAGCGGCACCAGAGCGGTAGCCCGCCGCAGACCCCCCGCTCTCGCGTGACCCAGAGCCGTTTATGCTGAGAGAGTTTGGCCAATGGGCGGAGCTTGTTGCCCGCTAGAACCAGCGGATTTCGCGATAACACAATATGGCGTTACTTCTTTGTCTTGTTTATTCCTGAGAAATCGCATAGAGTTCCTATGAGTCAGAGCCACAAAATGTCGGACGGAAGTAGTCATCCCCGGTTGTCAGACTACGCTGCTGTGGTTGCCAGGCTGTCAAAATCCCCTTAAGAAGGCCAAGCTCTCACAGTATAAACGGCTCTGGCGTGACCCGCCGAGACTCCCTCCCCCCGCTCGCGTGTATCGCCGCGACACCCCCCTGAGCGCTGCACCCGGGGCGGGGCGGTCGCCCCCCCCCCTTGTGACGCCACAGCATCTCTCACAACCTGAAAGCATGTGCGAGGCAGTTTGGAGTAGACACGGTCTTTAGTTCAGATTTTAGATTGAGTAAACTGACGCCATTTCAAATAGGTGTGAGTGAGTGCAAAAGGCTCATCGGGAAAAGTCGGTATGTTGCGAGGGTAACCGGACAAAAGCTCACCGGACAGAAGCTCACCGGGCAGAAGCTCACCGGACAAAAGCTCACCCATTTTTTGACAGACCCGGACAAAAGCTCACCCGTTTTTTTGACAGACCCGAACAAAAGCTCACCTCGATTTTTTTTTTTTTTGCTACCCGGGCGAAACACGGGCTTGAATAAAGTGCGGACGCGATGGACATTGGAACGGGAGTTGGGCCTTTTGGAAAAGTACAAGACAGATGACCAATTTAGGAAACTGTGCGGGATTTTAGATTGGCTCGCGTTCCTTCCACCACAGCTTGTTCCACAAGAACTAACCACCAGGGAAAAGGCTACCGGTGACATCGGCTACTGTTATGCTTCTATTCCATCTGCGGCGGCGTCCAGAGCGAATTCTTCCCTTCGCCTGACTCTGCGCCATTGACGGCCGGAGTTTCCCCGGTACGGTGGAATATGTACGACGCCACTCTTCAAGATAAAGACCGGATGAACAACACCTGCGAAGGATGGAGTACCGGGTTCCAGAAGCTCGTCGGCCACGCCCATCCAAGCGTCTTGATGCTGATTGAATGCCTACAGCAAAATCAGGCGCTCGTTGCCACGGCACTGACACAAGAGAGGTGCGAAAAACCACTCTGCGCCTGCAGAGTCGTGTTAGAAATATTTGCAAGGTCTTGCATATACATCGAGATCTATCAAGACTGCTGGAGCTAGTAGGGGACTGCATTCGCTTCTAACCAATCGATAAATAAACTTGTTTCTATTAAAACCAACAAACAATGCGTCTGTCAGATTTAATTTATCGTTGCCTTTCTGTGTCGCACGCATGCACCTAAGTTGTCCGCACTCGCGTTAAGACCAACATGAAATTTTCTCGTGGTAAGCTTTTGTCCGGGTCTGTGAAAAAAATGGGTGAGCTTTTGTCCGGGTCTGTGAAAAAATGGGTGAGCTTTTGTCCGGTGGGCTTTTGTCCGGGATTGGTTGCGAGACTGGTGTTGTGTATGAGATACCATTTGAGTGTGGATCTAAATATGTAGGACAGACGTCACGCTGCATAAATGACAGATTAAACGAACATAAAAGAAATGTAAAGAACAATGCACAAAACTCGGAAATAGCAAAACATATTCATGGATGTAACAACTGCACGGTGCTCTGGTCGGAGACGGAAATAATACACAAAGAGAGGAACGATGTTAAGAGAGTAGCTAGGGAGTCAGTGCGGATAAAGTCTCTAGGCAACTGCATAAGTCAGGCTTCACTACAGTTTGGAAGCAATTCAAAGGACTTTCTAAAAATATAATTTTTTATTTAGGTTGTTTGAAGTGCGACCTGCTTGTGATTTTCCAAAACCTCCAAAACATTTTGCTTTGTGTGGTTCTTACGTGTGTTGGCCCAACTACCGTGTCAGTGTTTTTGTTATGTGGAGAGGGCGTGTTACGATTCAGAAGTATGCTAGGAACAGTGTTTAGAATAGTAGGGGAAGAGATCCTTTTGTTCAAGTTTGAAGGTGGATGGATGTTGCCTTATCGCGTTGACCTGTAAAGGTTGTCAACGTTCTTGCATTGTGTGATGAAGACTGTGGCGCTTGAACTGTATAGACTTCGTCGGTCGTCCTTTTGTGTTGGTGGAGATGACCTTGAGATTGAGACTATATAAGGAGGTGGACTAAATAAACCAGTAAGCTGAGTTTGAGACGTCGTCCTGTCTATTTTCTGTCCCTTCTACGTTTTGATGTTTCTTCTCTACCCGTCTCAGGTTAATTCAACATGGGTAATATTCACCGGCTCGCCTGCACCCTTACGATTTTTCTATGCTGGAGAGGACTTCCTCTCCAGCATTCTGCTGAAATGGAAAGGGGTGGGAGGAGCTTTCCCTGGGCTCTTAACTTGTCACCAACTATGGTATACGGGGCTTCCAACATGTTTAACACGCCAAATCTTCATACATCTAAACCAACACTCACGAATTTCTGGCATAATAGAAAAAGACGAATTGTATAGACCTCAAAGGATAAAAGATTATATTTAGGGCATGCTTGTGCCGGGGGCGGTGCCTTTGGTATCTTTTGGGCGCCGCCAGCCAGTGTTCGCCCTGCCCAGTGGCGGCTGTTTCAGAAGGGGGGCAAAACACATGCTTTGCCCCACACTCTGAGAGCTGGGAAGGCAAGCGCCCCCTTGCCCCCCGGTTGGTACACCCATTTCTGTACTTGTTGTACAGTGCCGAAGGTTATATGGCATACTTTTTGCCCCTGCCACCTTGCAAAATGGCTAATACAAATACAAAACAGCAAGGATAATTTTTTTCCCCCAAGGCACATATATGCACTCCTTTTTCGCACACTGAACTGGTTGTGCTGCTGTCTTCTTGTGACATGCCCTTTTTCGATTTATACAATCATATCTCTATTACTATTCTCTATTGCAACAGTTCATTTGACTGCCCATCTGCATTGCATACTGTCAAAGACCTTGCAAATTACAAAGGCATTCTTTAATGTTTGTTTAAGGAGTAGCAGACCTTAGGTGAAGCAGGGAGTGAGATGCAAGGCTAAAACTGGCCTCTTCACAGTTATTATGAAGTGGGCAGATGCGATAAGTTTAACAGAAAAAAGTTTTTTGACCACTCACTGACCTAAAACAACAATGTATGCACCCTGCACAGTGTCATTCAAAGATTAAACACTCCAGGGATGTGTCCACCGTACAAAGCAACCAATGATAAAATTGGGAAGATGGGAACAGACCAATTTAGACACTTTCTTCTAGCTGGGCAGCCTTCTGCCCAGTCCGAGTATACTAGGAATTGGGAATTTCTTCTGCCTTCCTTGCCAAGTGCTCGATGACTGCCTTGTGGAGCTTTGGCAAGAAAGGAGCGATGACTTCAGGTGCAGGTAAGTCCTTCCTAACCTTCTGCTTGAGAGAACATTCTTGTTGTTCCTCATTAGCTGAAGCAACCGAATCTACCTCTTCGCCATCATCATAGACGGTGGCGACGACATCCAGGGGATTGAAGTCCATCCCGATCTGCGTCTCATCCAAGGAGGCACTTGACAAACGAATAGGGGAACTGGGCACTCCACACTGTACTACAGGTGTTCCTGGCACTACCTGCTGCGCTGTACTTTCTGAACGCCCCAGAGACGTGGCCGACAACTTCAAGTGCATGAATTCGACCCAAGATGCGAAGATCCTGTGGGCGGTCGAGAATCCAATTACGAAACGATGAGCAAGGTCGAGCAAAGGAGTGTTGATCTGAAGTCTGACCAGCACCAGGAAGAGTTGATTCTCAACCGTAAGCTTCTGCGGCCGACCAAGCACCACGGGTTTGGCCCGACTCCAGCCGTTCAGAGCAATCTCCCCGTACTCCCCGGTTTGAGAAACGCCAGCAACGCTGTGAAGTGGCGGTAACTCGGCAGCCCAGTGTAATACATCATGTCGTTGTTCGACTCGGCAAACCGCTCCACGCAGAAGTTGGCCTTTTTCTTCTCTTCTTCCCTCAGCTTGTTGAGAGCGTAGTCTTTCTCCCCCTGTGCTCTGTAGTACTTATGCTTTGCCTCTTTCAGGTCTTTTCTCGTATATTCGAGCTGCTTCGTGAGGTTACCGATTTCTTTTTCTTGCCGTGCTACGGAGACGTTTCAGCGTCTCTACTTCTCGGACGAACGGGCAGTCCGCCACTTCGCAAACCAGAGGTAGGGGCGAGTCAGTTTCTTCGCCAATCGGCGGTACGGAGGAGTCGCTTCCGCTAAAATCTTCGTCACCACAGTCCGACATCGGCGGAGGTGTCTCGGAAGAGTCCGTGTCTTGTGAAGGGCACACCGACTGAAGTCCGGTGGAGCGTACGGGTCTTTGTTCAGATGGCTGCGCAGGATCTTGTTTGAAACGGCGCAATGGAGGCGGTGAAGATCTTTCCAGACAGTTTCTCGTCATTTTGAAGGAAAACAAGGACGGAACAGCTGTCTCATGAAGGAGCCTGCGCCGAGCGCTAATTTTTGGTTGAAAATCGCTGGGAAGGAAGTGTCTAGAACACACCACTAAAGATTTCGTAACATTTAGAAACTTGGAATCTTCGCCGTTGATGGCAGAAACCCATTTCTGGAACACGGCCTCACTCCTCGGGAACTTATGAAAGGACACCTGGAATGTAAGCAAAGCCAGATCACCATAAACAAATTAAACAGGTAAACTCGATATAAGACTGCATTTCTAGGCAAGCCCGGGGTAAAAATAGGAATGTAGAGTCACTCAAATATAGCCCAAGCAGAAATGTCTAGTCAACTCTTTCAAGCATGCCTTGCACTGATGTCACATAATCCATTCAACTCCACAATAGAGAGAGAGAGAAGAAAGGTGGTTTTGTCTGAATTTTGAGTGACAGGTTAGTCTCCTACAGGGAGAATAGCGACGTCAGGACAAGTCTGGGACACACATAAGAGAGTCCCTTTGATAGGGGAGTTCCTCCTTTGTGGTTGCTGGAGAGCTGACGGAATGACGCTAGGTGCAAGGCATGCAAACTACAGAAAGACTGCTACTAACATCCTGAGTGCAAAATTTCTCCCCAGACAGCTCATGAAAAACAGCTTTCCAGTTGCGAAAGTTTGGTGCTAACTTTAACATAGCCATGAGCTCAAGCATATGTAAAAATATTACATTGTGAGCAAACTTAATCTGCTCAGCTCCATACACTTCGGCTAGTAATGCATGTAACATCACCAGCATTTCGACAAGCGAGCAGCCGATACTTCCTTGCACTCATGCACCAGCACCTGCAGTGGACTACCAGATTCTAGACCCCAAAGTGAGCATTAAAAGCATTACCAACTGGGTAAGTATCACATAGTCAAACATGGTGCATCTAAGTGCGACACAACCTACTTTCGAGTCGCAAGCAAACCTGCTTACAGTGATGAAGACGATACTTTCACACCCGTGGAAACACCAAGGTAACTTTTCAGTCGCGAACGCGCGAAATGGTCGAGCTTGGGCTATTGCAGTGCGGTGTTCCGCGCTCCCAGCCTAGCACACGCACCTTGTTTCCGAAATTATCTCTATATCCCCGTTGCGAACACTCAGGTATGCAGCACGCAGGGGGCGGCATTCTAGAAGTTTTCTTTCTTGTGCACTTTGCAGTTTTCCCGTTTTCCACCGTCCACTGAAATACGTAACTGAAGTCTGCCTCCGCGACGACGGCGGCTGCCAAGGTGGCTCAGGGCTGCCATGCTAATCTTTCCCAAACATTGAAAATTCTGCAATTCAAAGAGGTGGCGCTAGCATTCATCTGGAGATGCTGGTGATGTGCAAGCGAGCTGAAATGGCTGTTATAAATTTAAATTATAACTAAACAACACAACTTATAATTGAAGTCATCAAGATAAAGCTTTCAAAAATCTACATTACAATGTATTTTAGTGGTGAACGGTTGTTTACGACAACTCGTCCTGCTTTCAGAACTCCATCATCGTAGACATCAATCGTGATTTGCTAAAGTTGTGGTCCGTGATCTCGCAGTGACAAGACCAACAAGACTACACAACAAAACCCCTAATCACCGCTAGTGCACAGCCATGAGTTCAATCGGCACGGGCTACGACCTCTCGGCGTCGCAGTTTTCTCCAGATGGACGCGTCTTTCAGGTAGAATATGCCCAGAAGGCGGTGGAGAACAGCGGCACGGCCGTCGCGCTCCGAGGCAAAGACGGTGTGGTGTTCGCCGTCGAAAAGCTCGTCACGTCCAAGCTCTACGAAGCCGGCGCCAACAAGCGCATCTTCACCGTGGACCGGCACGTCGGCGTCGCAGTCGCGGGCCTCCTCGCTGACGCCAAGCAGATTGTCGAGACGGCGCGGGTGGAGGCGTCCAACTACCGGTCCGACTACGGGGTCCCCATCCCGCTCAAATACCTCAAGGACCGGGTCGGGCTCTACATGCACGCGTACACGCTCTACAGCGCCGTGCGACCGTTCGGCTGCAGCGTGCTGATGGGCAGCCACGACTCGGACGGCCCCCAGCTGTACTGCATCGACCCTTCGGGCACGTCGTGGGGCTACTACGGCTGCGCCATCGGCAAGGCGCGCCAGGCCGCCAAGACGGAGATGGAGAAGCAGCAGTTGAGGGACCTGTGCTGCAAGGACCTGATCAAGGAGGCGGCCAAGATCATCTACATCATCCACGACGAGGTGAAGGACAAGAACTTCGAGCTGGAGCTCAGCTGGGTGTGCGAGGCGTCCAAGGGGAACCACGAGTTTGTGCCCAAGGACGTCTTCCAGGAGGCCGAGACGTACGCCAAGACTGCGCTCGAAGAGGAGTCCGACACGGACGAGGACATGTAACGCACGGCGGCTGGAATCGCGACTTGAGTAATAATAAATTGTTTTTGCACCACTGTCTTGCCTGCTCCTAGCTGTGTGCACACATCATTTAGACTCCTTACCTTGTTTTCTTTGTGTCAAAAATTTCAGTTGTTACACGGTGACATATCTGCCAAGTTTGGAGAAACCAAATCCGGAAGATTTTCTAAGATCTAAGAGGGGCAGTTTAAAGAAATATTGACAATGAATACACATGAAGATAACGTCACTACGTTTGTATTGCACTGCTCATGCAAGCGAGATGCAGCTGGGTCTCGCCACCATTGCTGCGGTCTGTTGGGTATTTTGCATTTTCCGGGAGATTTTTCTGTCAAGCTTACAAACCGTATGGAATGGTCGAAATTTGGGAGTCTCCTGGGTAATATGGGAGACTTGGCAAGATATGCGGTGACCATTGCAGAAGAGAGGGCTTTTGTGGCTACCGAGTATAACCTTTATGCGGCGTATCCTAACCACAACATTCCTGAAACATACCCACAGTATTGCAATGCACTACCAAAGTGTTGACCTTTACGACATCATTAGGTAGGGGCAGCTCGTGTGGCATTAAGCTTCTGGTCAGCCCTTCAAAGAGGAAGTTCCAGAGTTCAAACTTGGGATGGCCTCTTCCTAATGAAATCTTGGGATCTCCCTTAGCTTTTAATGGTTTGTGATGCAATACCCCATTATTTATATTTATTGTGACACAAGCTAAAGAGGCAGCAGGATAGTCTGAGTACCACCATGACACGGCAGTTTTTCCTTGCAATGCTGCACCATGTTGGCATCTAGCTAGACTATATCTGACCAACCTTGCGACGTCCCGGGACCTAAACAAGTCTGAAATGAAATTATGGTCAGTGCGCAGCCTCTGGTTAAAATCAACATAATGTTGGAAATTGCTGTTTCATTTTTTTTTTTTCTGGGCAGAAAAGTTTGTTTTAAGTTATTGTTGCCGATTGGATGTCGTTGCAGAAACGATTGCCAACATAGTGCCATGGTGCCACCCATGTCAGTTCAAGTAGTAGTCTCAACTCAACTTGGAGCAGATATTGCGCTATAAGGAGCTTGCTTTGACTACACCTGGCCTGCTTTTTGAACAAGATCAGAGACTTCTGCATCAGAAACCATGAATTGCAGGAATAGTTTTGTGAAACACTCAACAGAAATCAAGCCTGCTGGTATTAATGCTAGTTACACTTTCAAGCTTGGCGGGCATCCGATTTTTAATGAGTGGCTTTTGACTGGCGAGCTGACTACTTCAAGCTGGACTTGCTCCAAACGAATCGAGGGATTAAAAATATTGGAAATTTTTTGAATGGATGACAGAGGCAGGGGAAATACCCTGAAGAATAGCCAGAACTGTCCACTGTAAATAAAATCAGGCAAAAAAGGTAATAATGTTAAAGGGGCGGTGCAACAATTTTATGATTAAAAGAATTTGCATCTTGTCATTCTTACGTTGTTTATCGTGTCCCTGAGGATAGAGAAAACACCTACTTCATTAAAAATGTCACGATTCCGCTGCGTAATCGCAAAGCAAAAGTCGAGCTTTTTCCCCCACCTGCAGCCCCAAGTGGCAGCCGAAGGAACTACGGCGAAAAGATTACGTGACCTCGCTCGGCTCTAAGCTGCAGCATAACGCCCGCTAATGTCAGCGGAGAGAGGGAGGAAGCGTCCTCCGAGATAGCACACGGAAGCTACACGGCACTCCGAATGACGTCACTGGGAGTGCGACCAGGTGTGACCCTGAAGACTGGGAGTGAGTTGAGGGTGCCCGCAATGCCAATATTTATCTTTTTTTTACGCAACAACTGGGACACGCAGGCGAAATCGGTTTTCTGTTCTTTACTTCAGAAGTGTCAGAGGGCAACTTACACAAATCTTTGACCGAAGTCCGGAAATCGTTGCACCCCCCTTTAATGTCCATATGATTATATTATGCCCTATGGCATACAAGGTCTCTGTCCCTTTTGGTGTTGATGTTTCTTAACAGATGCACCTTCATATTTCTCCCGATAAACATATTTCCTCTTGCCCTCATTATGACACAGCACGATCAAGCAATCAAAGGCTTCCTTATTTTCTCCTTAGAATTGAAAGATTGTCATCAAAATTACATTTAGTGCAGTGGCAAGTGCTCATTCAAGGTACCAAAGGTTTGACACTCATGAATACCTTGTTCCCAGCAAAATGTGAAAAAGAGCCAACGTGTTTGCACTAACGTCACGGTGGAGAATTCCAGCTGCTTTTCTGTGTCATGTTTATATATACAAAGATGTAAATTATGCATTTGCACTCACAATTTGTATATTATATATCATATTTAAAATGCAGCAGAACAAATAGCCCTTCATTTTATCTTGGAGGCAATATCCTATAATGATTTGGCACTCTACCTCTTGCATTCAATCATTTCCTTATCGCTTTCTTATTTGCATTTACCTCATGTGGTCTTTCAAACAAGATCTCCAGACTGATATGGCTGCTCACCTGTGAATTGGTACTTTGGTGAGGGCCAACATTGAGGTTTGCATTTTCCTTTACTTGAGCCACAACAGTGAGGTCACATGGTCCTTCTAGAGATGCAAACAAATATGATGCATGACCATTGTTTATACTACAGGGTGTTCCAAAGTGCTATTCTGACATAAAAAAAAGGCGTATAACTAAGCCAAAGAATGCAGTGCCATGAAACTTTTCATGAAGGCGTTCTTAGGTAGTGTGTGTATCGTACGCAAATTTCGTAAATGCCAGCTCTTGAAAAATTATTGTATAAGAGAAAAACGTGCTATGCCTATGTACAAAGAGGAAAAGGAAACAAACAAATACTCGGATGGTAGCAGACGCTCAGATCTGCTGCATCTGCTTTGGGTGCTCATCACAAAGTAACTTTGGAAGTTTTTGTTTCATGTGGCGTAAGCTGCGAGTAGCAGCGTCAACCAGACGTTCTGTTTCTGTTTACCTCCCTGTGCATAGGAATGACACGATTTTTCTGGCTTCAACATTTGTTCCAGAAACCTACACGTGCGAAATTTGAATATAAAAAATGCAGCCCCTAACGACGCTGACGTGCCGGCGTGCGTGCGGCGCTCGACATGCCGGTCCTCTATAAAAAGTTTCATTGCACACCAATGATTAGCTTACTTATATCATTTTGTTTCACGCCCAAATAGCTCTCGGAAACACCCTGTATATTTACTACTTTCCTTCATGACAGCAATGTTCAGCCGAAACAAAATCCAGACTAAAAAAGTGTTTATGATTCGAAAATATGTTTATTTGGCAGACATTTTTCTTTGCGAAAGCTATGTACAGACTGCACAGTTATGTACAATCAGATGTGCAGCAATCACACCTTGAAGAGTTTCTTTTTTTTTGTGTGTGCAAAAATGAAGAGGGACTTTAAAGAGATGATGAGAGAGTCTATCCATCGAGCGGCCCTCATTGTGCCCTGACGAGATCAGCCCGAGCTTTGCCCGTGTTCTTGGGCATCTTCTTCATGGAACTGTCATCTAGGTCCTTGGCCTTGTAGTAGTGAGGTGCCACCTCCAGCAGCCAGCTGTTCTCAATCTCTATTACCTGTAAGGAGGAACAAAAAAGCAAGCTTTACCATGGGTTACTCAATCTATATCAAAAGCTAATTCTGTTGCGTATGTGTTTCGACGGCGGGAAGTTAATCGATCCCAATGGGCATCTGGGGCCCTAGGCTGTACCAAGCAGGACCGAAAGACTGGGACATCGTCGCCTGCTGTGATTGGTCAGCAGTGCGGTGCGGCATGGCGCTGACCTATCGCAGCAGGCAGCGACATCCCGGTCCCTCAATCCCGCTTTGTCCTGCTCTGTAGCTTAGGGCCCCGAGCATTTCCGCTGCAGGCGCGAAATTTCGCCAGTTCAGTATGACTGCTAGCCTGGGGACCTTAACGTGGATCATGCAGTAGTGATACAAGACCAGTGGCATTGGAACAGGGAGGGGGGGGGGGCAACTGCCTTTCAGACAGTTCAGAAATTTAATGGAAACAATACGGGAGGGGGGCACAAAATCGCCGTAGCCCCCTCCCCCCACCATGACCACCGTCACCTCCCTATCTCCTGAATAGTTCTGGCACCTCTGTAGAAGACCCTGTGCCGATGCGATGCTCATCCAGATCGAAGCGGGCAAAGGTGGGGATTGAAACTGGGACAGCTGGGTTCTGCAGCGCAAGCTATCGCTCCACGGGCTTGGTGCTACGGTGTATTAAAACACTCGGCAACCGATCACTTCGAATCAAAAGCCGCAAATCATGGGTTTCCAAAATCAAGCTTTTAACTTCGATTTCAATCAAATCTGCATCAAAGGCAGAACATTGTCAGCCAAAAAACGCAATCACTCTGCTATGGTGAGAAGAAATACAGTCAAATCTTGGCATTGCAAACGTCAAGTTAATTATTTTAAAATTTTGAAAACTTTCTAAAATCCTTTTGTGATATTCTATGGTTTCAATGTAAAAATATTTCGGTAGCACGAGTTTCAAAATATTGAATATTTCAAAACAATGTGAGTAATTCAATCACTCGGGTAGTTAACACCTCAATATTACAAATTTATTTGCTAAAAAATGAACGAAAGATTCCGTGTGTTCCCGCTACTTTGCTGATTCTGCCACTAGGCAGCTTCCAAACTAGACGACCATCATCATCAGCAAACGTTAGCAGGCGGCAAATGCACACTGTGCGACAACAGCCAGATACAACATAAAAAAGACTGTGCGAGGGAAAAGGGTGCGGATGAGAAAAGCCACAGTGGAAAGGAGGTGGCTCTCTCCACTCCAGCTTTCTAGTTTCCGCCCTTTGCCCCATCCCACTGTCTTTCTTACAGTAATTCAATCACTCAGGTAGTTAACACCTCAATATTACAAATTTATTTGCTAAAAAATGAACGAAGATTCCGTGTGTTCCCGCTACTTTGCGGATTCTGCCACTAGGCAGCTTCCAAACTGACGACCATCATCATCAGCAAACGTTAGCAGGCGGCAAATGCACACTGTGCGACAACAGCCAGATACAACATAAAAAAGACTGTGCGAGGGGAAAAGGGTGTGGACGAGAAAAGCCACAGTGGAAAGGAGGTCGCTCCTCTCCGCTCCAGCTTTCCTAGTTCCGCCCTTTGCCCCACCCTGTCTTTCTTACTAGTGTATCTGACTACAGCCTAGTTCTCCTACTCCTCACAGTACAACAGCCGGTGGGGCTTCTTTCAAACTTCCTTGTGCCGCGAGCTTTGGTCCGATTTTCTGACGACGAGCTCCTTTTCTGAAAACGCCAGTCCAACCGGAAGGCGGTGAGCATCAGACGAAATTACCGCGAGCGAACCGTGGGGCGAAGTGACCGAGAAGCTTGCCGCGGACCCTGGCAACGCAGCATAGGTGCCGGCAGAGCCGATGACCGACGATGTTCTAAACGTCTTCCGCAAGAGGAAGACTGCAGCGACGAGGACACCCGGAACGAAGAAGACGTGGAGGCAGCGCTCGCAGGTCAACGGGAAGAATTTGTTTCCACATTCGATGTCCCGAGCACAGTCGGCAAGTTGTGCATGTTCCTTGGAAGCTGTACCTATGTTATCAACGCGCTTCGCAAAAATGTGGACGAGCGTGGGATCATTAGTCCCGTGGTGTTTGTGATGTATGTACCGGAGAAAAGATTTCAGATTTATTTTTTATAAAATATGGACCGTTTTATTGCAAGTAATGCTTTTTTATCAGAAATGACCGAGTGGCATCCCGTGGCAGAGGTAGATTATTTCTTTCACCCAATCTAATTCTTATAATCGTGCCAATTCGTGAGCTTTTCGCTATAGCGATATATATTCGAGAATAACGAACGATTTTTTGTAGTCCCTTCAAATTCGTTATGTTGAGATATGACCGTATCGCGCTTCTGGATTCTTGAGCGTTTCAGTCAAAGACGCTGGCAGTGTGGCGGAAACGACGACACTCGCAACACAAAGAGGAGAGAGAGTGCGAGCCCACCTGTCGCATGAACTCCTTGGTGGTGAAGACAAGCTCAAAGTAGATGACCCAGCGTGGCAGGTCTTCGAAGAGAGAGCTGTTGGGGTGGATCATCACTGTCTGCTGGTGCTTCACCGTCTTGTAGTGGCCTCCCTTTGAGAAGCGGGCAGTGTTGTAGAAGTAGCCGGCCGTAATTGCCTGCAAGGGAAAGCGGAACGTCGGGACTGGGGGGTCACTGCAGCGAATTGCGTGGAATATCGGTTGGCAATGTGTACAGGGCAATCCAAAAAAATATTCTACGAGGGTTTTGTTTATTGCAAAAATAGACTATGCATCATTGAATGCTCATTCACCGCTAAAATGCAGCGATGGCAGTTCAAACTGGATGCCAAACTTTTAGAACAAACCGTTACCTTATTAAGAAGTCATAGGTGGAATTTGGGCCCCATTTTCCCCTTGAGATTATAAGAAAACCACTTATACAGTCGAACCCGAATATTTCGAATTCAAAGGATATCAGTAAGATAGTTCGATATAGGGATGGGCGAATATTCGGTTATTACGAATAGCCAATCGAATTCTGTTCTATTCGGCATTCGCTTCGACTCGAATTTAAGTATTCGACAAAATCGAATTATTCGACAAAATCGAATTATTCGACAAAATCGAATTATTCAGCAAAATCGAATTTTGACCTTTCTAAATACAGTCAAACCCAACTATATCGAGCCCGTTTACATCGAATTATTCCTTATATCGAACAATTTTTGTGCACAGTAGTGTTACAGTGATAATATATAGCAAAAACTATGGTTGCATCGAACAAAAATAGCAGCCGCTACCGATATATCGAACTGCCAAGGGCGCCGTTTTGCTCTGCAAGCTGGCTTTCCCCGAAAGCAGCGGCCGAATTGAGGAAAGCCAGCTTGCAGAGCACGCTAAACTTTTTTTTTTTTTTGGGGGGGGGGGGGCGGGTTGCGTTGATTGCTTGGAAGAAAAGAAAAAATATATTTTGAGGAGGGGGTGGAGAGAGGGTGCTCCGGTCTCCCTCCCCCGCTCTGTCCGTAAAAGAGAATTTTTTCCCGGGTGGTTGACGCGGCCGCCCGGAAGAAAAAAAAGACAGCTTGCTCTGGTAGCTGGCTTTCCCCAAGGCAGCCGCGGTCGTAGGGGAAAGCCAACTTGCAGAAGCAAAACGGCACTCTGCAGGAGAAGGTGGTCCTGCTCGGACGTGCTCCGTGCTCTCGGCATAGTTCGGCGCTAATGCGCGAATATAAAAGGCAGCGGCCTCAGCATTTTGGAGTCCGTCCATAGCGTAGAAAAATATCGTTATCGCGGATGCAATGAAGAAAAAGCAGCAGAAGATGCAAGACTGCTTCATTGTGTAATATTTCAGCAGAAAGTGGATTTTTGAGAGTCAAATTCATTAAAACTTTTATATCGAATTACCCGCTATACCGAACTGGTAGACGTTTTTTTGCGAGTTCGATATAAAACGGGTTTGACTTACTCTGCCTTGGATTTCCGGCCAGGTGGCGCAAGCTTCCGACCACTTTGACTATTTCATGCTCTTGAACTCAATACACTCGAAATTAACAATTACAGTACTTCTAATACCAAATAAGGGCAAATATAAAACTATAGTGTAAACATATGTAGTGGTATTTGTTGCTTGTACTATTCTAACTATTCGATTCGAAATTATTCGGCCAAAATCACTATTCGCTTCGAATTCGATTCGGACCCAAAATCCTCTATTCGCCCATGCCTATGACGATATATCAATAATTTGATATACAAAATTATGTTAAGTTAAGCTCCAGTTGAAATTTTCTGGCGTCTCTGCTAGTACCAAAGGTAGCGACAAATGGCAGCTTACCAAATAGAACTTTTAAGAACTGCTAAATATAGTAGAGCATAGTTGGCGGAGACTGCAAACACTGCCGTGCTTGGCGGGACCTCCACAGAGCATTAACGACAAAACACGAAAATAATTTTAAAAAAAGAATAAAAAACGGAAAAGCGAGACGCATAAAATAAATAATAAAAAAAAGTTAAGCAAGCAACAAAAAAAGGTCACTAAATTCAGGCAGCAAAAAAAGAAAGACAAAAAATGAAAAACAGGCAAAGCAATAACGGCAAAAGAAAAAGGGGAACAAAGATAAGGCGGTCAAAGTGCGATTGCACAACCGTTGTTGTTGACACTTTTTTTTTTGCTCATTTTATTTTGGGGCTAGGGAGTCGCAAAGCATCAGCAGTGTTCGGGGAAAGGGTGCAGGCTACCATCACGACAGCAAACACTCCCTTACCCCCTGCGCGTGCATGCGTGTCCTTCCCCTTGCTTTTGCCATCGCCCACACTTTTTTTTTTTTTCAACAGTTCTTTTTTTTTTTTTCTTACCACTCAAATTATTTTTGAAACGGATAAAAATGAAGATTGCTGCCAACCAAAACCTGGTGCAGTCCATAACTGCGAACCACAGTGCCCGGAATGCATCGTCGACCGGCGCGTTCACAACCTTATACCGCCCACTAGTCCGGAACAGTTTCAAGTGGCAAACAAAAAGTATGTTGCAGAAGCCGGCCGCTTGAGCCGTCGAACACCACAAGCCCGGCGATCGGTCGTAAAAATGCTGCCGAGGTAGGCGATGGAAGCGAGCGTTGCCGTTGGCGCAGAGTCCCAACTCCTGCCGCCGAAACTTTTGTGTACCGTCCTCCATCACTGTGCCACCACAAGTATCACGGTGGGCAATAAACGGTACGACGGAAGCGTGAAGTCGACGAATGAAAATTGATGAGACACGAAAAGCGAAGACACGGCACGCATTGCGGTCGGAGATGCTTTCCAGGCCCCGTGATTTGGACCCACCTTGCGGATGGCCACGGTGTCGGAGCGGTCCGAGACCAGCTCGATCTCGACCCGCTCCATGAGCCCCTCCAGCTGGTCCCGGATGTCCCTGGCCCTCTTCATGGACCGGTGCTGAATGAAGTTCTCGTAGCACCACTGTGTCGAAAAGTCCGTCTCGGCCCACTGGGGCCCAAGGGCAGGACGAGAGCTGCCGGTTAGTACAGGTTCGGTGTAGTACCGCAAGGAAACTACAGCCACTAAATATAATATATTAATATAACATTCATTATTATATTATTCCAGAGTCTGAAGTGAAGCTTATAAAATTAAGCTGTCCCGCGTCAATCCACCGTACAGTCACGGCGACAGCTGCGACACATCACAGCGAAGTCGGGCATCGGCATTGCGTTTGTGCATCGTGGGCTGTGTGAACAAAGCGTTTGGAACAAAATAGACATCTAACCGTTTTGTTCTAAACACTTTTTTTTTTTCTTGTTCCACAGCGGGTGAAAGTGTGTCTCCCGGCACGAGCTCTTGGCATTGACAGTGCTACGACGGTATTTCGTTATTGGCTATTTTTAATGCGAAAGCACTAACTGTCCCATGGAGCGAGCTGGCGTCATCAGTTTGAAGCGTGAAAACGGCACCTAGTTTCCGATCCCAAAAGAACAAAGTAAAGCTGATGGATTTCGCCTTCGGTTCCATTGGCTGGCGCGCGTCGACAGGGCTTCCATTGGCCACTGTGCTCGTCAGTTCCACGACCGCTCACCCCATGGCGCTGCGTGTCCATCAGCGTGCCATTAACACGGAGCGTCCAAGCTCACCAGGGGAGCATGCGTGCTGACCGGCGACGAAAAGTATGCAGCAGACGACAAAGGGAGCGGACGAGCGGCTTGCATGCTTTCGCATTCACAACTCATAAAAAGTGCTTAGGTGTACCTCGAGTTTTTTTTTTCCAGAGAATGCGTGCAGTGGGCGTCGGGTACTACAAAAAACCTAAGTAGAGCGGGTTATTAAAGGGACACTGACACTTCCCAAAAAATTTTAATTTTTTGCCATGTGATTTAATATGGTGTCAGAAGAATACACAATTAATATTTTGCTACAGAGTCACGTATATTTTTAATAAAGCAAAACAAACGCCACTGCTCAAAACCGAAACTGAAACCTGCGCACGGACGTCAGAGAAATAAAGAGGAGGAGACAGTACTGGAAGCCACGTAACTACACCCGACCGTGCGTTTTTTTTTCCTTCCCTTCTTTAAAGTTTTTGGCTGCATGCAGCAGACGACATGCCTTGCGGAAACTGTTTACCGTGAGATTGCTTTGCAGTTATGTTTGTTTTGCTCGCTGTTCTGCACTTCAAGACAAGTTGTTTTGTACATTGAAGAGTTAGAAATGAATAGTGAGTGCTCGTGGTGGATGCCCGTGATTGGCTCCGAAAAGAATGCCCACAAGATGTTGCGTGAAGAGCTGCCTCACAGGTCCTGCATCTGAAAGCCAGTCGACTGTAGGTCGGAAAGTTTGCTGCCGATTTCTCTCCAGCAAAGGCTCGAAGTCGGGCAGCATCATGCTCGGCCACATTCGCACCTAGTAAAGAAATCGTATGCGTGCATATTCAACCAGAAGTATGCACATCGTGCTTGACGTTTGCGTGAGCGATGTCTTCAGCCACGAGAAGGGGCGACGGCTCAGCGACGTCTTCGTGCAAATCGGCTTGGTGTTCGGGCGTGTCGTACGGAATGAACCCCAATTCTTTTGATCGGTCCACATTTTCTCTTTCGAAGGAAGACAGATTTGCCGGTATGGCGAACAACAGTTCTGAAATAGAGGTCCCAAGCCCGTCGTCCGCTGCCATCGCCGTGCAGCCCGCGAGTCCCACGATATGCGATACGACACCATGTTGAGAATTACGCAGTGAACGCACAGAATGCTTCCGGTTCTCTGTGCAACTTCTTTTTTTAATCAACGTATTTGCAGCTTTTTAGAAGCCACAGAAGATGAATTTTATATTTTTTCTATTTTTAATATTGAGTGTGTGCATTAAATGACCCACGACTTTGATTAAATTTGGTGGTTAAGTCCAAACCATAGAAAACGGCCCGTGACCACGAAGAAGAGAGTGAGCATGACTCAAACTGGCCAGTTCTCGATCAGCGGTTTTCGAACAAAAAGAAACCGAATTTCGAGCCGCTAATTCTGTTTTGGGTAGTTGGGCTCTCATATGTCGTGTACACCTAAAAACCTCAGCGAGCATAAGTACCCTGCCAGTGTCCCTTTAAAGGGGCCGTGCAACGATATTGCATAGGAATGTATTTCACTTCACTAGTGGGACCCAAGAATACTCGAACACAACGCCGAAAGAAAGGTCGACGGTAAAAGAAAAGTCGACGGGGATGGACTTTTTATTTTAACGCGCTGCATGGACCTGCAAAATAGTTCAACTCGTAACAGCTGCCAAAAAAAAAAAACTTCATACTGCACTGACTATTGTGTACTGTAGTCAATGTGTGTAGCAGTGGCAGGAGAGTTTGCAATGTCGGGTAATTTGTGAGCTCAGCTTCATACTGGCTAGAAATAGAGCGGGCCGCAGCGGGCCCACGAAAATTAGTGTTGGACGGGCCTGGCTGGGCCCAATAGACAGTGGACAGGACTGGGCTGGGCGCTTAAATATTGGCCCATGCAGACCTCCAATGGGCGGTACAGGACGGGGTAAACAAACTGGTTGAAGACATCTTTTAAGTAACATAAAGAATTATTGGCTGCCACTCTGAGGTTCCTTTTCAAGTTTTTCCGACTACTGTAGCTTCAACCAGTTGGCTCTTTTGTATGGCTGGGCAAAAAAAAAAAAAGAAAAGTGCAAAGAGAAGAGGAGGATCTTCCCATACCTGGTTGTAGACGCACATGAGGGTGAGGTGGTCGCCGCCGGGGCTGAAGAAGTTCTTGCGGGCCGTGTCGGCGTGCACAATCTTGTCCTTGGGCCGGTAGAAGATGGAGCTGTTCACCGAGAGCATGGCGGCCACGGTGAGCACTTCCTCCGAGCACCGGTACTTTTCTGAGGCCAGCAGCATCTTGGCCATCATCGGGTCCACGGGGAACTCGGCCATGCGCCGTCCCAGCTTGGTCAGCTCCCCCATGTGGTTCAGGGCCCCCAGCGCATATAGCTGCTCCAGTGCCAGCACCTGGGAGTGGTCGGAAAAAGCCGGGCACGCTTCGAAACTCGGCCCCGTTACGTCGCTCTGCTCTCCAACTCCGGCAAGGATGAAAGGACATTCCGAGACTTCTTTCTGGGGTGCTGGTGCAATGCCATTGCACTCAAAACTTCGGGATAGTCGTAACACCATAGAAAAAAGTTATCTTACTGTAGGGTTCCACACTTCCGGTATATGGTAGTAGTATTGATAAACCCTGAAAAGTAATCCTCGAGCCGGTTTTATCGAAATTGGGGAAAAGTGAAAAAAAAATACCAAGTGAGAGCGGACCTGAGAGGTCTAAGAGACCCTCCCAGTGTGTGTCTGGAAAAATGAAGCTTCGAATTTGAATAAAAATCAGGTAGATCCAACCTTCACGAGAAGAAATCCTTATCTGAACTTCTATTTTGTGTTGACCTGGAGCACGGCCCACACCGAACTGTCCGTGAGGCTGCTTCTTCCTTCGAGGAACCTCTCGCTTCCTTCTGTTATTGGTACCACAACATTTTTCATGCATTTAGTTCACTCACATGTTCCCCGGAGGATGGGGACTCCAACGACCGTGTCCCGTTCACACATACCTTGGTGAACGACAATATTTTTGTCAGACACAGAAAAGAGACACCCAGAAAACATCCGATCGGATGAGAAAAAAAAAATAAGCCCCAAAAGAACATTCCCGTATTCGAAGGAAAAATAACCTCCAATCGTGACGGAAGTAGAAAACGTCGCCGCGCTCCACCCGAGCGCAGTCGGAAGCACCCGCCAAAACCCCCACCACGACCCCCCTTCCGAAGGGAGCGCCCCCACCCCGCTTACGAGCGTCTCGTGCGCGGGCGGGTCCAGGAAGTCGAAGTGCAGAAGGTCGTTGATGCCCAGGGACTTGAGCATGAGCACCACGTTGCCCAGGTTCACCCGCTGGATCTCGGGGATGCTGTTGTCCTCCAGCTCGTGCTCGTACGCCCAGGCCGTGTACAGCCGGAGCACTTGCCCGCAGCCACCCGCCCCGCCCGGCCCGACCGCTGCCTCGCCGATGCCTGGACGGGCGGAGCGACGCACAGAGAGATCGGTCGCGGCGACAGGACATCCCGTTTTCAACGCACACATGTAAAAGGTGCGACACAGTTAACAGGAACGAGAAACTGCCAGGCTTCTCTGCACGAGTGAAACCTTGTGGCCAAAATGACTATGCGCAGTGCAAGTTTGTGGGCTTCTGGCGTAGGGGTTACAGTGACGTCAGAACGCCGAGCTCTGACTGGCTCCGTTTGGAAGAATAGTGGGTAGATCTCAATGGGAGCTGCCTCAAGGTCTACCCACTATCCTTCCATCACAGCCAATCAGAGCTCTGCGTTTCGACGTCACTGCAAACCCTGCGCAGAAGCGGACAAACTTGCGCTCCGCACAGTTGGTGACAGGATGAGAACAGGAGGGAGGACTTTCGGTAGTCCTGCATCCAGGGCAAGCTTTTTTCCTGCCTTCGATAACGCTTCGGCATCTCGTGATCCTTGAGCGCACACGCTCGAGGATCACAGTGAGAGCAATGAGTGCGTGCCAGAGGCCATGTGTTCAAAAGAGGCCCTGCAGTTCTCACCTTGTCAGTGACAAAAATGGGGTGGATTGTGCTCGTCTGAGGCACCAACGTAGGCGATAAAACTTGGCACCCGTCCATACCCTCTCTAAGAAAAATGTGAATCGGCACCGTGTTTGTGCTGTGTCACACAGTGTACACACTCACAATATGGGTGACAATGCACGATCTGGCTTCTTGCTTACGACTGCGGATCGCACAATCCACACCGTCTCTCTATGTCTGAAATACTAAGAGCAACATTATTTTCACGAGCTCGATAACTTCACGAATTTCACACAACAGGGAATTTGAAAAATATTTCACGGGCACAAAATTTCACGATTTGGAGCGACATGTTGCATATTTATTATGACGGGCATATATTTGTGGGACGAATTTTCAGCAATATTTTTCGAGTGGCGAATTTCACGAAAATTAGGCCCTCACTAAAATTACCGTAAAATTCCGAGCAAGCGCCCCCCTGCACGCAAGTCAAAATTGCCTGCAAAGTAGGGGGCGCTATCCCGGAACGGCACCAAAATTCAAAATGGCGACGACAAAATTTTTTCGCCAGAAAAAGAAAAAAGCGCAGTGCACACAGATTTAATATTTTATTTATCTCTGAGAACAGACTTTATTAGGCCAAAGATTTGTCACTGCTATGTTAATCACTTTCAAAACCATCAAAAGACTCCTCAGAGTCGGCCGCAAGAAAAAGTTCGCAGCATTCCGCGATGTTTCCCAACTGCATGCCGTTGGCTATTTTGACAGCTTCTTCAAAAAGAAGCCGGTTGCTAATGGCTCATTCTGCACTTCTTTCGTGCTCCAGGTATTAAAAGAGCGCGTCGTTCACTTATTCACTGAACACCGGCGCGCCGTTACTTATCTTTCATCGAACTTTGGCTTTCCCGTAGTTTGACTGTAGCAAATTGTCAAAATTCTTGTCCCATTCCCGTATCCGGTCGAGCTTGATGGGTCGAGACGTCTGGTGTACGTCTTTCCCGTTTTCACAATGCCATTGGACGACCTCGATTTCCTTTGCCACTGTGTAAGAATGCATAGCCGACCTGACACCCCCAAAACAAAGCGACAATGGCGCGTAGTGACCGGGCTGATCGGGCTGCAAAGTAGGATTGGATTGGATTGAATTCTTCGACTGAACTTCACACGCCAGTGTTGCCTGGGCGCGGTCAGCGCGGTGTGTGATACGGGTGCGGAGCGGGGAGGGGGCGCTTGCCCGGAACGGCGCGGAAATGTGAAATTAGCGGTGAAGTTGGGGGGGCTCTTGCACGGGTGGGGGCGCTTGCTCGGAATTTTACGGTAAGTCATTTAGGGTAGTTGAGAGACCGGCACCTAAACTTTGAGGTGCACCAAATAAGGATGACGGGCTGTTCACAATCATATTGATCACATTAGTATCAAGAACAAAGAGACAGCCTGAGTAAAAAATGACCGCATCTCCATGTGGTGAATGATGTTGATTGGGGCGAAGCTCTGGTGGTGCTGATGATACTGATTTTATTGTTCATAGGTAGTGCTGATGGTGCTGATTTTTCTATTGCTCATAGGTAGTGCTGAGTTCCGGGTTGCGTTTCGACTTCATTATTACTGCTTTATGGTCGGTGAAATGCAGAGCCAGTGGTTCCTCTAGCGGATCAGCTTGGATCCGCTAGAAGCCGTGGGAACGCATCTCCACCGCTTAAGTCAACGGTCCATGTCAGAAAGAGAACGTGTGGCATGGAACGTGGTTATATACGCATTTGAACATTTGACCGCAGCGCCCTCTCGTCTATAAACGTTGAGCCAATGCATGCAAAGTTTAACGCGATTATATACGCATTTAACCGCAGCGCCCTCTCCTGTGTAGACGTTGAGCGGCTACATGCAGCGTTTTATCCATGACAGAATCCCCAGCTCTTGAGTTACTACCACACCTCAGAGCCCCCTACTCGTCCCGCAGTCGTAGGCCGAGTGGTTAAGGCGATGGACTAGAAATCCATTGGGGTCTCCCCTGCACAAGTTCGAATTCTGTCGACTGCGCAAACATTTTTTCTTTTATTAAGAAGACAGATGGGATGGCAATCGATGTGAGCACGGACGCACGGACGGACGGACAAGGCTAGACCCCAAGGACTTAGCCCCTAAAACAAATGACTAAAAAGTAATAACATTATGGCTTGCTGTCCATTTTCATTTAAAGTTACCATCGATTTTCAAACTTCTCATGGCCTATTATTGACCATTGCAACGTCAAGCGCTCACACTTCCGCCGGCATATAGCCCCAGCAGTGAACATTGGATCTAAATGTTTCAGTCTTGTATACACTTGCAAGTAAGCATGATGCACTGACTGGTGCCTCACGTGTGCAAACATGTCCAGCATGTGTGAGAAGGAAAGTTTAGTATAGGCTTGCATGATGCCCTTGCTACGCCCACTCGAGCAGAAACATGCTGGCAGCCAGGTGCCTTGCTTGCAATTCTGTATACATTAACTAAATCAAATGCTAGAGCCTACTTGACACCACAGCTGATAGATGATGCTACCTGTTAGTATTTTCATGCGACAGCAGTTTCCACATAGAGCCTCCATGTCTTGCAACAGACAGGTAGCATTACTTGTGAGACCCGGAGTCAAGTGGCCGATTCGTCTACTGCTCCGCGAGGATTGTGGCATCTTATTTGGAAGTGTAGGAAATCTGTTCATGTTCATCATTTAGGTAACCCACAGCTGAACGCTTCACATCCAGCACATTCTGGTAAAGTGTCAGCATTGCACAGTGAGCAGTTCATTTAGTGTGCACGCAGAAAACCCCTGTACAGTTTCTTGGGTTTCTAATTTTTCATTCTTTTGTTTCCTAAACTCATTTCTGCTTTCGAGATCATGCTTTCATTATAATCATGTACCGTATTTACTCGCATATTGAGACGCACCCCCAAAACAAATGCCAATATTTGGCGTTTTTTGTGTTTTTTTTGCTTCTTCCATAACAAACGCTTCTCCAATTTTCGGTTCGCATCGTTTAAGTGCGTCTAACTCATCGAGCCAATTTTTTGCCGTCTAGCGGTCAGGCCAAGTTAGGCCAAGCCAAGCACGCTCTTGTAATGGCTGCAAATGCGTAGTTCGCGATGATCAACCATGAAACGAGCGAGTGCGCACTTTCGTGAAGCTTGGGTTGGGAAGTTGCCCAGCCCGGAAGTTCTTTACCTATCAGATGCATTGATGCCAACAAACACGCCGTCGTCAGTGGTCCGTTTTCGGGCCAGTGAAATCATGAAACTGGTTCGGCCTAAGAATGATTACGTCGCTCTCCGTGCTAAGTGAGCTTTGTAGGGCGCTTTTTTTTTTTTTTGGTAAAAAGCACATGAAGCAACGCCGAAAGCGCCCTAAAAAGGTTTGCAATTTAGAAAACATGGTTACTGTGGCGTGCACTCATCAGTGGAGACGTGCCACAGTACCATGCCGTGTCATACTGAGCACCTAATATGACATTTACTTACGAAGTGTGTAAATACAAAATTTTACCCGTGTAATGAGTGCCCTTTCCAAATATCGTCAATTTTTCAGGAAAGAAAGTGCATTCATTTTGGTAAATACGGTAATCGAGGTACATCAGCTATTTTGGAAATGGCAGCGAATATTGGATAAATTCAAGTGAAACTGAGGTTAACAAAATATTGTGCACGCAATGACAGAGTGGTGAGGCGGCGAATGACTGAGTAAACTGAATGTTTAATGGGGCGAACTTGTGCCCAAAATTAAAAGGAAAAAAAAGATAACAATAAGCGTCGCGGGCGGCCGAAGGCGGCGAAGCGGCAGGATCGGCAGCTGAAGCGGAACGGCTGCGGCTCGCCACGCGCGGCCCCGCTTATGTACACGCGTGGGCTTCTGGAATAATCAGCGTAGAGAGGTTCGGCATGTAGAACTTTCCTAAGCTCAGGTCGGAAACACGGTTTCCGAATTCACCAGAACAATTAGCGAGTCAACAAAAATGCGTGCCCGCGACCAACAATCGAACCCTGGCTGCGTGGAAGGCACGTGCGATAACCGATTAGGCCACGGGCGCGCTGTCAAATAGTTAGCTGCGCTCACGGCAATATCATTTCGTGATACAAATTTAACAGATCAAAATTTAGGAATGTAGGTTCTACTTTGAAGTCAGGAGTTGTGCTCTCCTTGGAAAGTGCCAGAAAAAATACTTCAAGTAAAGTACAAGTACATACTCAGAGAGTGTACTTCAAGTAAGTACAAGTCTTGTAAACCTTCTTGGAAGTACCGTATTTACTACGCATAGTGAACACACTTTTTTTCCGAAAAATTGACCCATATTGGGGGAGACGCTCATTACGCAGAGGTTAAATTTGTGCATTTACACACTTCAGATTGCAAATGCCATATTAGGTGCCAATATGACAGGGCAAGGTACTTGGCACGTCTCCACTGACGGAGGCGAACCCACTGCTGGTCGGGTGCATGCCACAGTAACCATGTTTTATAAATTGCAAACCCTTTTAGGGCCCTTTTGGCGTGCCTTTTGATGAAGAAAAAGCGCCCTACAAAGCTCACTCAGCACGGAGAGCAAAGCAACCGTTCTTAGGCCTAACCACTTCACTCACTGTCCGAAAGCAGACCACAGACGACGGCGTGTTTGTTGACATTGATGCATCCAATACACGTTCCAAGTAGTCGATGCAGAAAGGGAAAAACACTCTCCGAACCAGAGCGCTGCGCCAAACGCTCCGCTTACCCTTTCCCTCGAAAGCTCGTCTGCTTCACGGAGTGGACTGTTAGAAAGCACGTGCGCAGTGTACGGAGGCAAGTTGTTTCGACAATGTTAGGCGCCGCTTTGATATTATAGCGTGTTTTCGCGCGTGACATGGCCTATGCAAGAAAAGAATCGACCGGGCAGCACTGTGCTGTAATTGGTTGTACAAATAACCAAAAAAACGTAAAATAAACGCCGATTCAGTGTGCGAGACCCACGCTGTCAAACAGGATGAATCTGGGTGCGGCATGTTTATGCTGCACCGGTTCCCCGCTGCTCCGGACCTACGACGCCGGTGGCTGGCGAATTTAAACTGGAAAGATTTCTTGCCATCGAAGAGCAGTCGTGTGTGCTCTGACCATTTCTTGGACGGCCGGCGAATTGCGGAGAACCCCGTGCCGTTCCTTCGCCTGGGCTACGACCGAAAGGTAAGCGGAGGGCGGCTTAGACATTGAAAAAAGAGAACAGTTGCGTGACTCCTGGTCCACTGATTTAATAACTCTATTTTTCTTCAGGTGGTAAATGGTGTAGGAAAGTTTGGAAATGAAAGGAAGACGGGAAGGGGGGGGGGGCTTTTTGTTCTGACGCCACTGTGCACAGCAAGACTGGGCACAGAGCTCAGACTTTGGCTTAGCTTTGTGGTAGACTTTCCAACACGAATATATATATATATATATATATATATATATATACACAGCCTCGTGTAGTACACGCCGCTACACAGTTTGCGCACAAGTAATTCTCACGCGAGGCGATTACAGAGAGGCACATCAATGTGCCAATATTGTGACAGTGGATTCCAAATCAGAAACAAAAAACGGATCCGTCGCACTTGCTATCTGTACTCGGTATTTATATATCGATTCATATTTAAATTTGAGGTTTCTACTATTTCAATTAAAGCAGACGTGGCAGCGCAGGTCTGAGCCGCTAACCGCGCAGTTAGTTCAAATGTCCCGGCGCCCCCAAGCTGCGACAACTCGAGTTCAGCGCAAATTCACATTCCGTAATTCGTGCCATCCTGGCTTCGTTCAATCCTCGATTTCACTAGCGATCCTCAATTTCACTAGCGATCCCCAATTTCGCTAGCGATCGAAACGCCGAGTTCGGTTTGGGAGCGACGACTGCCCCAGAACCGCGCTAAAAATTACCCACAAAAAGATGCCCGGAAAGCAGGATGCACTTTTCCCCATGCCTGACACACCAATTAGGATAGTGTTTTCCTCCATGGACGAAGACGATGAGCCGAGGGCGCCGAATACGGACGCCGTGCCGGCAGAAGCAGCTGCGATCGGTGTGACTCGGTGAACAGGGTAACAGTCCAGTAACGGCGGTCGGTCATTCGGGCGGGTTCAGATTCTCCCAAATGCCCGGATGAGGGTAGGCGGCGCTACACTCGTTAAAATGGCGCCGGCCAGGAAGCCCAGCTTAGAGCGGTGTATAGGTGAAGAATGTCGGGGCCCGAGGCAATTCCTCGACCCAAGCTTCGTCAGAGTATGCCGCGCCGCTCGGTTTTATGGTTGATCAGTTCCGCAACCGGGCAGCCCTCACCATCAAGCGCCCTCGAGCAAGCTCCGGCTCGGCGCCCCGCCCCGCCCCGCCCCACCCCACCCCGTTTTCTTTTTACTACGCCTATCTATTAGGTACGACACCATGTTGTTAGTAAACAAGTGAGTAGTGACCCAAAGCGAGCGCTTTGTGAGACGAGAATCCCATTCCAAAAACAAACGGCGATCGGGCGCCGTGTCCGTAAAATCAAAAAGCAAAAACAAAAAAAAAACTAAAAGGTATGCGGCGGCGCTCCCATTTTGATGGCGCCTGGGCGACCGCTTGGGTCAAGCCCACCCCTAGGGCCGGCCCTGTCCGCAACTACGCACTAATGACCTTGCAGCCATTAGAGAGCGGCAACCTTGGCTTGACTAGGCTTGACCACTTGGCAACGAAGAAAATTGACTTGGTGGCTAGATAAATTGGATGCGGTCGAGACTTGCGGGCGAAAATTGGAAGTGCATTCATTACGTGAGGGAAAAACAGAGTCCAAATATTCATACCGTTTTGGGGGTGCATTCATTATGCGATGCGTTCATTACACATGTAAATATGCTGGTATGTACTTTAAGCACAATGTATTTAAGGTACTTAGCACAGTTATTTTCTAATGTGCAGTGTACTATTTTTCTATTTCCACCATTGACTGAATCAGCATTATCATTATTTTGCCTGAATAGGGTGCATTCACTTGAATTAAGGTAAACTTGTCAAGTGGGGCTTTCGTGTGAAAAAATAGCATGTGAGCCGAATTATGAGGTAAACACTGGAGTGCCACATGGTGGAATGCCAAATTCTTAGTGCAGTAGAACTGCATCAATATATCTTTCCATTATTGCATCCATGGCCAACAATACTTTGTAACCTCAACAGAACTTCAACTTGCGTATTGATGTACAGTTTTTTCCCCCAAGCAATGGTGCTGTTGTCAGAGCACTGTGCATGCAACTGCCAACCTCCCCAAGACTCTGTGCAGCTCTCTTTCTATCCCTTCGTCATGGAAGAAGAAGCCACATCTCTTTCAAGAACACATTTGCCACACTGTCAACCACAGATCAAAACCCAGACGGAAAATGGCAGTATAGCACTAGAGAACTTGAGGTCCGCTTTAAGCAAAGACTCGAAAGCTGCACAAGAGCTGTGGCAAACAACGGCACACCCATCAAAGAGCTGCCCAGACAGCCAAAAGGAGTTGCAGCTCCCCACAAAGACCCTTGTACTTTAAGGAAAGTTGAATACTAGCACTAGGTGGCTATTTCTATCTTTTAGAGCGCAGCTCTAAGGCGCCCGTTTCCGGCCTGAGCAGCGTCGCCATCGGCATCCGGCGTAACCGTAACGCGTCGGCGTAACGTATTGACGTGATGTGTCAGCGTCACCATAATTGTAACACTCGCCGTAACAGTTATGCGTTGGCGTAACGCATCGGCGTGGCGCATCGGCAGTGTAACAATCGGCGTGACGCGTCGGCGGTGCAATGCATTGGAGTGACGCGTCGGCGTCACTGCGCGGTGCATTATGGAAAGCGTCCCATAATGCACCATGCGAGAGGAGGAGGGGCAAAGGGAGGGGGAGGGGGATGAAGGAGGAGGGGGAGAGAGGGAGGAGGAGGGGAGGAGGAGGGTGTGAGGAGGGAGAAGGAAGAGAAGGGGGGGGGAGCGACGAGCACGGAGGAGGTAGATGAGGGAGGGACGAAGAGAGGAGTGCGGATGAGGAGGAGGGGCATGCCGTCCCTTCCGTGCCCTCCCCTCCTCGACCTCAAGAGCTGCACTCTAATTCGGCATTACGGGGAGTTGTAAACGTCTTTCATTTTTTGAAGGAGTTTGAGTGCTTCAAGTCTGCAGATGTCCTTGCCCACCGAGAGTGTTTTAGATTGTTATATTTTTCTGGCATCACACATTTGTTTACAGTAGAAGAAGGGTATGTACTTGGGCCAGTTGGTGATCCATATTTCCGAGGGTAAAAGTGCTAAAAACAACGGACAAGTAAAGAAACGAACAACACAAAGTGCTCTGTGTTGTTCGTTTTTTACTTGTCCGTTGTTTTTCATGCTTTTACCCTCGGAAATAAGTTTACAGTAGTCAACTGAAAAGCGTATCAATGAGGTCCTACTGTTGATTTTTGTTTCCAAGTTATGTGAGTTTTGGTATTCTGCTGCATACTGGTCCTTTTTCAGCTGCAAGTAAAACCCCTTTTCAAGTGTGACCCCACACAATACCTGACCTACCTTTGAAATGGGGGTGACCACAAGGGAATCCATTCCAGTCCGTGCATTGTAGCTGTTCTGCTTGCAGAACCCGGGGTCAATGACATAGATGATGCCGTCAATGGTAAGGGAGGTCTCCGCTATGTTGGTTGCCAAGACAACCTGCACAAAGCCCCATTCACCGATTGGTTCTTACAGTCCTGTATTACTGCACAAAACAGAGTGGACGAAGGCGAAAAATTTCAACAACTGGTGCTTTAAGTCTGAGGCAACACTCCTCGATTGCTTTTAAAAGGGCAGGGAGCCTTCCCAATTTCACCAGTTTTTCAAGACATAAAGTGTGAACCCAAAATTACTATCCCGAAAAGGCTAAACGGTTGAGTCATAAGGTATTAAAATGGTAATCTTGCTCTACACTGTCGGGTGAGGTATCACATAAGCAGATCCTAACTATTTCTACAATAACCACCCAAACAACAAAGACAAATATGAAGCTGCAAGCACACTAAAAGATTTGTCAGAAATGGCATATTGAATGGAATGCTTCCGAGAAGCTGGTCGAATATTTTCAGCCGCACCAGCAGACCCGAAGACTCTACAGGCGGAAGGTCAGAACAAGCAGTTATAAAAAGTTGCACAAGATCAACGTAAATACCGTCACGACCGTTTATAACAAAGTCGGTTATAACGAAATAGTGCCTATAGCTGAAGAGATTACGATTTCCCATTCCAATTCACACTTTTTCAATGTATTTGTATCTGTTTTTAGCAAAGAAAAATGAGTGGCTCCTGCGAATTTAGGAAGAGAAGTTTTCCAATAATTAAAAGAAATGATCAAATTCGGAAAGTTTACAGAGTTGCAGACCGCCACACTTTGCTATTCAGAACGAGCTGCAGACATGCCCAGCAAAGGCCGCTGGCGGCAGCCTCTGCATCGTCGTCCACTCCTCCGCTCTTTATCTGGAAAGCGGCTTTTTTGCAGCGCAGAGAAGCCATCGTGGTGTGCCAGGAGGAGAGTTCGGAGCGCGAGCGACAACGTACCAACACGTACCGACGAAGACGATGGAGAGTGCCTAGATTTAAGAGAGGAGCAACTCCAACCACAGAGAGCATTTGCAAGTTAATGGTGGACGCCTCCCAGGCAGATTGGTGCGAGATGCGTCTGCATTTGATTGTCTCGTGGCCAATGTGGCGAGAAACCGGGCGGAGAGGCAGACACGTTTTCGGACAGAGAACGCGTTTGGCTCCTTGCAGGCTGCAGCTTGTTTTGCAAACGCTGCCCAGTGCCCACAAACCATGTGACCCCAATGGAGCAGTTGCCCCCTCTCTTAAATCTAGGCTCTCTATACCGTTAAAAACTAACTTGAGCGCCGTTCAAACTTGGTGCAGTGCACGCTTCTTTGTTTGCCTTGTGTTCAGTGTCAGCGTTGCTAGTCGGCGTAGACGCTCTCTGAGCAAAGGTCTAGCTTCGCTCAAGCATCGATTTGGCGACTCATCGCCACTCAATGAAGGCAAGTCCCGGCTCCGCCACCATCTTGATGGGGAAGACGAAGGCGATCTCCTTGAAACAAGTGTGCTGCCATCCTTAACGAAGTGCGCATAAACGTAAAGAATGCCGTCCACCGCCAGCGTCCCTAGCAGCGGCCAGCTGTCGACACGGCAGCGGCCCTAGCAGCTGGCGACCGTGTCGTCACGGTCGACACGGTATGTGCACGGTCTGTACATGCTTACAGGATCTTCTCGCGATCGGAGGTTCCTGCAGCTGGAGAAGCGGCTCCGATCTAGCAGAGAGCGCATGCAGGGAAGCCTAGACCGCTTTCGGCAGTCACGATCAACGTGTACCCGTGGCGGTCTGTGTTATCTTTTTTTTCCCATGTTACATTTATGGAGTTTAGATATAGCGAAGAAGAGGATATAGCGAAGTGATTTCAGATTCCCGTTGACTTCGTTATAACTGGTCTCGACTACAGTAAAACCTCGTTAATCCAAATCTCATGGGACCGGCAAAAATGTCCGAATTATCCTAAAGTTGAAATATCAAATGGGCAAAGATAAGTGTGCAAAACCGTTTCTCTGTGACATGCCTTTATTTTGGGAAGAAATCTGCTATTGCCGCCTGCTTTCTGGACGACATTTGGGCGGAGACAACAACTTTCCTTAGCGCGGTCAGGTGTTCCACCACACACTCGCACTGTCAGAGGTGTTATAGAAAAATTCTTAGAGCACAACAAGAGCCTCCGTGGCCTCTCTCTCGCACAGTGCGACGTTGGCGGCGGCTTCTCACGGACAGTCTTCTTCTTCGTCTGAAGCATGCCCGTCGTCACATAGGGCATCCCTGATGGTCTTATCGCCACTCGGCTGACCAGCCACAACAACACAGTCATCAATCGCAAGGTAGTCCACAAGTTGCACTTGGGGCAGGAAGGACACCGTCGAAACAGCCGTCATCGTCTTCAGCGACATCTGGGGTCTCCGCCACCTGACAGGCTTCGATTGAACAAAGTCGCTGTGCTTAAAACAGTTTGCGATAACCTTAGCGGGTGTGCTGTTCCTTACGTACGACAAAATGTGGATCGCGCTGAGGTGCGAAACTTCGTATTCCTTTGCAGTTTTGGTGCACAGCAGCATTCACTCCAATACGTGCTTCCTGCATCTAATTTTCATCGCAATGAATTATCCCTTGATCCATGGGTTGAAGGGCAGCAGTAGTGTTCGGAGGCAAAACACGACCTGAATGCACCACAGTCTCGACACGTTGGAGTAGGTGCTGCAATTATCGATGAACATGACACCTTCGCTCTTAGCGCAAGCGTCAATCAGCTGGTGCAGCCAAGCTTGAAAAATTTCAGACGTCACCCAGGCCTTCCGGTTGGCTTGGTAGTCCACGGGAAGTTGTTTGAGATTTTTGAAACCTCTCGTCTTCTTCGCCTTTCCAATCACAAGAAGTGGCAGCCTCCGCACCAGTCATGTTTGCTCCGAGGAGAACTGTAATCCTCTCTTTACTTCTCTGCCACATGTGCAGGGGTCTCTATTCAGTCTGATGGTTTTGTCTAGTAGGGCTTTGTAAAACTAACGCTGTCTCGTCTGCGTTGAAGATGTCGTTCGGCTCACATGCAGCGAGGCGCTCGCGAAGCTTGACGTTTTTCCGGTCATTGACTACATTGCCATCGACAGCACCTTTTCTGTTCGCACACGTGTGTGAAGACCAGTCCATGTCTGCCTTTGAAGCGGGCAAACCAGCCTTTTGATGCTTTGAATAAAACAATCTTAATCTTCACTGCATTCCTCTCCGCTTGCACGCAGATCAGAGGACCACTAAGGGCAACTGCGCGTCCGTGCACTGACAATCCACTGCAGCAAGACCTCTGCTGGTTTCGGGCGCGCCGCCTTCCGCAGCCGCTTTCTTTTCACATTGAACTTCTCGCTCTCGAAAGCCCGTAGGATCTCGGCCTCATTTTTCATATGCGTGGCCAAAGTGCTTCTCTTGACGTCATACCTTTCCATCACTTGTCGTCGAGAGATGCCGTCCTTCAAGGCCCTCAGTATTTCCACTTTCGTCGCTAAATCCTTGGCCTTAGTGCGTCAGCCACTCTGCTGGCGGCGCCGCCATGGAAGTTGCTGCACGTGATGACGACATGGCAGGAGCGTGCGAACCAGTGCGTCGAACGTGCGGCGTCCCAGAGCAAAACTGGTGTGAAACACGGAGAACCGAAGAGATGGGAAAACCCAAAGAAACCATGTGTGCACCTCGGATGGATAGCGGTTATGCCCTTTAGAATGGGCGGTAGCTTGCGCCCACCTACCGAATTCATCCAAATTAACCATAGCGCGCCCAACTGCCTCCAAATTAATAAGCGTTTGGTGCCATTGACTGATACACATGTTTGACGGGACCGGATCGAGCAGTTCAAATTATTCAAATTTCCGAATTAGTGGGCGTTGAATTAATGAGGTTTTACTGTAAAAGAATTGGATGCTCGCTACCTTTCTGGCACACAGGAGGCGTTGGCTCGAAGATCTTGGCTTGCAATTCCGAGGGCAGGTTGGAGTAGATGGGCAAGATGAGGAGCTCACGAACCTTGGACCCCAATTTCCGTGTGCGCTCCTGAAGGTAGAAGGCAGATCTTGGTCACAAGCGTGCAAGCCTACAAAACACATAACCAAGCGGCCTGGAGGAAGAAACAATTTTATAGAAAATGTAACTACAATGAATTTGAACCCCTCTCTTACTAAACCAGATTGATTCAGTGAACTAAAGGCTAGTCCACACATTTGTGCTCGAGCATGATTG
>JAZHYW010053162.1:0-34610 GCA_037355805.1 Ixodes ricinus | reverse complement strand
TGCATTTCAACTGCTAGTGACTATGTCATTGAAATGATCAACCCTTCACTTCTTCTCACAAGTTATCTACTGCTCAGTGGAGAGGCATTGAATTGGGATATTAAAACAGTTTGAGGCTAATACAAATTCAATGCCTGTTTTAGGCACTTGCATCTGAAGAAACAGCATCAACAGAGATTGACTGTAACTTGCTCAGAGTTGCTATGGCAACCTATTGTCATATGCCCCCGTTAGAGATGACGCAAAGAGTTGGATCGTAGAGTGTAACGACCGACCTATCCTGTGTGGAGGAGGGCATGGGCACACGTATTGCAAGCCGATTGCAACTCTGTGATCACCCGACAAACGTGAACGTCAATGAATGTCGGCATGGTGAAAGATTTATTCGTATAAGTGAAGTGTTTAACTCTCTCCTCACCGCACTTATTGGAATCGATTAATTTGATCGATGGCTTTCAAACCCCTATTTCAACGCGTTAAGCGCCGTTTTTAGGCATGTGGCTCCATCTAGGATGTTACGGAGGAACTCTGCTTTGAGTTTCGGTTTCGACTCATGCTTTTCCGCGAGGGTAATTTTTTACGCAACTTTGAAGTTCAAGGATTGTGAGCGATCGCATCAAGTTCGGCGTCTTTGTCGTACGACGACAGCTCGTCAAAAACATAATTTTACTTGCGATTCTGGTGCATACGCAGTCAGAAGATGATGTTCATTTATTGGATTTTAGTTTCGATTGTGGCAGTGGGTCGAACCAGCCGGGATTGTCCACGGGTGCCCGTCGGTACGTTTTCCTGTGGACATACTGGGCGTGTTCCGAGTGCATTATTTTTCGTCTGCAGGGTGTCGACCTTATATAAGAGTTAATTTTATGCTTTCAGCAGCAAGACAAGTGGAGTTTTTTTTCCTAAAGACGGCCCGGTCCCGACATCGGCATCGCACTACGGAGTAGCACGAAGCCCTTTGGTCGGGGCTTCGGGAGTGGTAGCCAGGGTGTCTAGCAAATTATTATTTTGAAATTCCCTGACTTTTCCAGGTTTTCCCTGACAATTTCAGGTGAAATTCCCTGACCATTGTAGAGTCGGTTAAATATATAAGACCATTACAACATAAGGCATTTTTTATTAAATAAAGCACAATATATAATCAGCACAAATTAGGGTATCTGACTAGATGGTCTAATATTGTACAAAGTTTATGCAAACACAATCTGCTCTTGCTGCTTAAGAGTGTCAGTTATTCCACAAGAATTGTCCAAGCAGTGCACACATCTTACTTCTTAAGGGAGTCGATTTTTTCTTGCAGGAGACTGGCCTCCATTAGTGATTCACGGAGCAGCCTTCGCTTCTTTTCTTCTAGTTCTTTCACAAGAGCGGCCACTCTTTTCTTGTTTTTCTGAACATCTGACTCCTCCCGACTTTCTTCCTTCTTTTTCTGCAATTTCTCTCGAAAGACGCTGCAGGAATTGCGAACCATCCGCACCATCTTGTCAGTAATTTCAACCTTGTCCACGCCGCCTGCTTCCAGCACAGCGTCGTGTACTACTCGCTGCGCTATGAGCGATTCTTCTTTCAAGTTTTCAACAATGCACTCTTTGTTGACTGAGAAGCCTCTTTCTACAGCAGCATTGCCGTGAGACAAGCATAGAATGATCTTGATGAAAGACAACAGCTCTTTGTGATCATGGGAGCAGAGATCAAGCCACAGAACGTCCAGCCTCTCTTCTTTCCTGTCAAAATCTTTCAGTTTTTTCTGTGCAAGGCCCAGTGAACAGATCTGTACATAGGAACGATGGGCCCGTTCTGCTTGTAGACCGGTCAGCCACTGGTCTTCTGAAAGCACTTCAAGTGCGAGGGTCAGTCGTTTGCGGCCAGCCTCCGGAGACAATGCGAATGCTGGATCCAAGCAGCTGGCACCCCTAGTTAGTTTATGCTTCAACGGTGACCTCTCCATCACCTTTCGGGAGCACACCTTAACGAAGGAAACACAGTCTTTCTTGAATTTGAGCAAGGTGAGCTGTAGTAGCTTGGGCGCCTTGCGGAGCTCATTCTTTGCGGCAAACCCAACGTCAAAGGCGGCTACAGCTATTGGGCCAGGAGATCAAACTATAGGGGGTGCTCTGACCCATTTGTTTTCCCCACACTCGGTGCTTACTCAACACCAGGCCTGTGCACATGCCCACAGGCCTTATGGGCGTAGTCCATGTCATCTTCTGCAATAGAGCGCGGGGCACAGTTTAATGTCAAAGATACTAACAATCGATGGAAGCGACGTTAAGTGCACGGATCTATCCTCAGAGAATGCGAGCTTGACCCACTTCAACTTTTGTGCTGGGCTGGGACCACAATGTAATATACACTCTTTAGGTGAGGACACGGCGGGGCTGAACGCACGGCACGAGGAATCAGACAGTGTTCGTTCGACGGGCATCCGAAAGGCTGCATTATTCCGCGGCCACCGTGCCACGCAGCTGACGGTGTTGCCAGCGGCCAAACGGCGAAACTGTGTAGAAAGCGAAAAAAATTATCTCGTTGCCATGACACCCCGGTACGCCGTGGTCTTTCTGCACGAGCAACAACCTCGCTGGAGCTCTGCGCGTGTGGAGCATGAGGCGGCACGGCGTCTTCGTCGGTGCCCACGGGTCGACGAGTCATCTGCCGGCGCCACTCGAAACCATAGTGAGAGAGGGAAAGAGAGAGTGAAAAGCAAACTTTATCTGCATTGCGCGAGGAGCGCGCTGTCCTCACCTGAAAGAGTGTTATCTTATACCGTGGCTGGGACCGTGTATGCTGCATTGTTCATGCAGGCCGGAGTGGTTAATCACAAGAGCCCTTCTTCCCCCTCACCGGAGAACCTACAAACTCCAGCCGAACGCTGACGCCGCGTTCGGTTATGTAGGCTTGAGCAAGCTGAGTCATTGTATTTGTTGTCCCCATCCAGTGTAGTTCTAAAGTTAACCGCTTGGGGCGTCACGGTGCGCTCACTCCTCCCCAATACAGTTCTCGGGTTTTTCCAAATCAACCTTCAGTAGCTTAAGGGGCGTGTCTGCAGCATTCAGGATTTCCTTCTTGAGAATTCTTGCAAGCAGCGATCGTAGGACGTCATACAGTGCCGTCGAAAGAAAGGGAACCATTGGCTTGTCGGTCTAAAATTCTGCCAAAAATGGCTCCAGTTCTTCAGCAATCGACAGCATGAAGGCTAGTTTTACTGGCAACAGCTGATCACCGAGTGCGTTCACAACGGCGCTGGAGCTGGAGCATGTCGGCCGCTTGTTTTCCTTTGTTGAGCACTCTACGAACTTTGCCAAGTTCGGAAGAACTCTGTAATGCCCTGGTGATGACCTTGCCGTTTTCGAGCCACCTTACTGCACAGAACTTGAGAGGAAATAGCGTGCTCCCGGTGAAGTTGGCATAATCGGCACGACGAGCAGGCACATATTTGAAGAGGTTGTAGCTGCTGCGAAGAAATGCTACTACATCCCAACCAGTTGCAGCATGGACTGCCTTGTATGCACCATTGATTACGTGCAGCCCACAAGTTCCAATGTACAGAATATTGTAGCTCTCGTCCGATTCCTTCAGTTCTTCCATGCACGTTTACATTTGGGCCATCCATAGAAACTTGTAGTATCTTTGCTTGCTTGATCGGTTCTGTGGCCTCCGTGAATGCTGATGCCAGGTCCTCCGCACAGGTGTGGCCCAGGAAGCACGAAGTGAGTACTGCATCTTCACAGTGCCACTGGTAGTGTCCCAATATCGGACAAGCACATCCATCTGTTGCTTCTGAGTCACATTGTTGAGCGACTCGTCCAAACGAAACAACTACGAAATGCACACTGGCGAGGCTTATTAGCAACTTGTTCCGAAAGTAGGGCGTAATACCATGGCAGATGGTATATCCTACCTTTTCCTTCCCCAACTGAAGTTTTGCAGCGACGTCACACTGCGGGAAACATGAGAGGGAAGGGTGAGGCCGATGCTGCTGTAGAACGAAGGGATCCGTGAATCGCTACCGAGTTTAAGCACCAAATTATCTCGGCCTTTGTCACAGAGCTTTTCAGTAGAAAGCCGCTCGGCGTCTTCACACTTGTTGAGGTGGCTGCAGGCTCCTCCGGGGCACATGTGTGGTCTCCGCTACATCCGGCGAAACGTTTGTTGCTGCCGTAAAAAATGACAGAAGTCCAGATTGGGAACGGCTTGACTGGGACTTCAAAGCAGCAAGGTGCTTTTTGCTCGATGCGTGACTGGAAACTGCCGTGTTTCCCATGTTGCTCAAAGAAAACGTTTTGCGGCACATTGAGCACTAAGCACTGTGCGGATCACTTTGCACGGGCTTAATCAACTTGCATATTCCGATATATTCGGATTCGTCCAGTCCGGATTAAACAAGCACTTTCTTGCCGCCGACATCATCAACGAAGAGGCCACTTCCGGGCTACACGATGGAAACACGACGCTCAACGACACACGTCAATAACCGAATATATGGCCGCATCAAAAAGTATCCGAAAGCGAAAGTGCGCATCTGCCAGATGCGCACGCGTTCCGGATGCTTTCGGACCGGATTGGATTGGATTGCGGTCTGCAGCTTTCCCATTTGTTAAATCTAGTGGCTTTAACTGGATCTAGCACTAGTGTCATGCCCGTTAATCTCAATCCAATCCAATGCATGGCTTGGACTGAATTTGTCGGCTGTTCCCTTTGCATCAGGGTAGCACACACTACATCGGGTGAGCAGAGCCAGCGTTCCGCTCTAAGCAGAATTTATTGCCTATTTTTCTGCCCCAAGTCGTCGAGCCTTTGCTCAGGGAACTCGATGGCCTTTCCGGCTCATTTTCCCTGACTGGGCTCGCTTTTTGACAATATCCCTGACAATTCCCTGATTTTTCCCAGTACTTAAAATTTTTCCTGACAATTCCCGGTTTGGTTTCCCGGTCGCTAGACACCCTGGGTACACTCATCACGGGGCTAACTTTTTTTTTCCGCACAACAAGAAGCTTGCACGGAGGGGTTTAAAACCTGCCGGATATGTTTCTAGAAGAGTAAGGTACAAAATGTTTATTTTGGATTCTTTTTAATACTTTTGCAGGGCATACTGAATTAAAAACTTTTCTATGGTTACCTAAAATTTGACATTACATTTCTTTTCTTGCACTATATATTAAATGTTTTGATTGCCATTTACATTTCTGAACAGAGAATTCCTTTAGCTACATTTCAGTATGATTTGGTATATCTATTAGCAAAATTTGCAACTAAACAATTTATTTACTGAGACCACCCTATAACAGCCTTTTTTCCTGTGGTAAGAAGAGTTAGTGCCCACAAAATGCACGTTTACTGCTCCATACAATGCATATTTCTTATTTTGCATGCTTCAAGCATGTACTGAAGTCTTGGTTATTACAGGTGCAGCTGTTTCTAAAGCCCTCTGCCTAAACAATATAATTTTCATCACATTCGCAGCATCCAGAAGTAAAGCGAGCTTAGTAGCATTGGCATTGTTAACACTGATTCTGTCACCCGTGTGATCTCTTCCGTGCTGTCCCATGGCTGAAAGTACTATGTTTGCTTCTTTGACTATAGTAAAACATTTGGACTAGATAAGTATATATGTGCGGTAGGTTGTGTACTGTTCAAGTCAACTGTGTCCAGGGCTGGCACATTACTTTTCTCCTTTCCAATCAGTCTCCCGAGCCTCGTTTAAAACATTAAAATAAACAAAGATCCTAGATGGTCTGCAAAAAAAGAAAAAACGGTTCTGTCTGTTTGTCAGTTATGATGTCGCAAAGAGGCAACATGCTCCGTGTTTGTGAAGGCAAGGCAAAAAGAAAAGCAACTACTGCGTCACCAGGCGCTATGACTGTCAAGTTTGTCGGAGTCATCACACTTGATGCACAGGTGTGCGTGCATGGTACAGAGCGGTTGACGCAGTTGCAATGAATGCACCCGTATCAAATAAAATGTGTCGTTCAATGTCTACCGTAAAGTTCTGAGAGAATGCCCACCCCCGAGACGTCGCCCATCCCGTTTTTCTAAATAAATATATGTAACATAAAAATTCCGAAACATCGCCCCCCCTCCCTCCATTTTCCGTCAAACGACACGCAATGTCCGACGGGAATTGCATCAGTTGCGCAATTTACTGTACCCAGCACGTCAGACAAGCGAGATTATAGCCGGATTCCCGCGTTTTTGTCCGCGATCTGCGTGTGCGATCTCCATTCCACGCGAGTTGGTCGTCGTGTACTATGTTGCATTGTGAAATGTGATTTTGCTGCGTCTGCGATCTGCGGCATTTGTTCCCGTAACATACGAGTTTGTAGCGGATTCTGCCTTTCTGTCCGCGATTTGCGCGTGCGATATCGGTTCCTGTGACAGGCAAGTTTGTAGCGGGTTCCCGCGTGTTTATCGCATCGTGAAACGCGAATTTGTGGCGTTCGCGATCTGCGGTATCAATTTCCGCGTCCCGTAGTTTGTAGCCGGTTTTTTGATAATGCTTTGCTGTGGCATCCTAAAGATAGCCCACCCCATGTTTTTCACCATTTATCTCTTCATTTTGGGTGGGCGTTCTTTCTGAATTTTACGGTAAACAGTTAGTCTGCCAGAGTTTATGACAACATTCATACATTCAATCTACGTAAACCTTTAGCACCAGCTGCCCACTGCACCATATTCGATTTGCAGGTGCGGTCTATAACACACACCGGAACTAAATACCCTGCACTTTTCTGCACCGTGCTACACGTGTCTGCATCGGGGCAGGCTGGTGCAAGCAAATGGAGCGAGCCTACTGTCGCACACTGTAGACGAGAAATTTAGTGAGCGCGGTATCACTGCTAGCCTGAGGTCTTGAACATGCATCACGCACTAGCGATACAGGACTGCATGCCGGTTCCAGTACGACGCTTATCTAGTCTGAAACAGACAGGGGTGGGGACTGAACCCGGGACCCCGGGGGTTCCACAGCACCAGCTTTCGCTTCAAGTGCTCCGAGCTGCGGCGCGTTAATGCAGTTGGCCACCGATCCCCCACACGGCCGTAGCTATCGCACTGAGTGCAAGCATCTGAACCCCAGTGTTGTCGGCAAAGGCGGTGCTGACCATGAGCAGCTCCTGACACGACTCAATCTCCTCCTGGCCGGTGAGGAAGACCAGGATGTCCCCAAGGGGCTGGGTGATGTGGATCTGCAGCACTGTGACCACACAAGCGTCCAGGTAGTCCGCCTCGGGTGCCTGTCGGGGAAGACGACTTTGTCCAGGTCTCCGCCACGCGGTGCAGTGCCACGACAGAATGAAGCACTACTTTAGAGCATCTCTGTACAAAAGTCATTACGTGCCCAAAGAAGTCTTTGCCACATCTGCCTAGCAGAAGAGTGAGTTTGCATGTTAGCTCATCGCAGATCTTATATTACATAGCAATGTTAGTTGTAACGAGGAATGTCCTGAACTTTCGTTGTACCCGAGGTTCAACCGGTTCAGTGGACGTTCACATTCAAACTTTTGAGAAAATTCAACGAGCTTTGGTTTTTTAAGCAGTGTTGTTTAAACATAAAAAAAACTTTTACCATTTTATAAATATTGCAACCCTCCTTAGCCTGGTGGCATTTGTTCCGTTTTTAATATATGCGCATGCATATAATCGTCAAACTTCAGTCGCTCTTTTAAGGAACTTTGCATTAAATGTTAGAAAAAGTTGAACCTGGTCCCACTTGAACCTGGGCAGATTCGCTACATCCTCATGTTGTAACAATGTCATGCAATATGATGCTGTTGTGACAGAATCAGCATTCAGCATGTTCAGCTTAAGGGCATCTCCACCGTGATTTTGATGGTCACCGGTTTCTATAAAATTTTCACCATGTATTTGGATGCCCTTCCTGAGCATGTGTACAAAATATATCGGAAAAATATTAATTTTCTTAGAAGAAAATGAATTTTGAAATTTACATGTACACACCCAAATCACTTGCTGCCGCCCTATTGGCAACACTGAGCGAGAGCGCACACGGAGGCTGCCATGATGGCGCTGACGTTGCCGTGACGTCACATGTTGATCAGGGTGCTTGCTTTGTGGCTTGTTGGTGCTAGCGACTGTCCGCTTTTTGCTTATGTTATCGGTTTATACAGTTATGTATAAGAGCGCGTAATGGCGACTGGAGGAAATTGGTGTTATGCCGTAGGGTCTCGCGCTACGGAAGCGTCGCTTGAAAACACGGTCTACTAAAACCGTCTATTGTCAGACCCCAAGATATAACAAAAAGTGCCTCCAATTATAAGGCATAACGTCGATCAGTTTTTTTGGCGTGCTACACAGCAAAAGCTGCCTTACCATTCCGCTTCGTAAGCGGCATCTGGAGTCCACACGGCGGCGGATCGCGAATGCAGCCGCCGCTGGCGGTTCCCTCGGAGCGATGCCGGCGGATCGTATAAGAACGGGTTATCGTCATCGTCCTCAAAATCTAGCAGCATATCCTCATCGTTGCTCGATTCAGAGCTGAGCCTTGATGAGTCCATTTCTATCCGTGGCACGAACACAGAACAGTGAACTGCTGCCAGGCTGGCCAGGCTCAAACTGCACACGTGCGAGTGTTTATACCATATGTGACGTCACGTCAAAATGGCGGACCAGTCCAGTGGCAAGTTAGTTTCGGTATCGGTTTTGGCGTATTTTAACGATTATAAATTATGTAAACAGTTTTTTAATGATTTAACTGCTGCTATAGGCTAAATTTTTAGTACCCTTTCTGAAAATATGTTTCGATAAAAACGCCCAAATTGACGGCGGAGTTGCCGCTTTAAAGCATAATCGAAATTGCACTTCTTACTATCGAGACCTGTCGTAATCCGCCTGCATATTAGTGCTAACAAACATATGAGGAGCTAGAAGACGCACAAACCTTGGTGTAGTATATGTCCACAGGAAACCTCCTACCGGGAATCTTGAAAATGGGTGCATCGTCAAAGAACTGCAAAAGCACACAAAGGGCGTAAATTTCGTAAATGCAGTGCATGCTAAAATTACGCACTGATTTTAGTTTAGAAAATAGTCTTGCTTTTTCAGTGAACAATAAAACACAGGCATAGTGTTTAACTTCATAGTAGTCATGTGCGAGTGGTTAATTTTGAATTCAAAGCAAATAGCGGTTTTGGCCGAATATTTTCTAATCAGATATTGAATAATTTTTCTAAGGCTTTCACTACTGCACCATGCTTAAACCAAAACTGAGCAGAATTCGTGAAGGTTGTTCCCAAGCTTTCACTTGTCAATTTTTAAGCTAAATCAATTGTAATCTAATTGTATTTATCGACTGTGGCGTCCAAAAGTTCAATGCCTACAATGGGTTGGCAAGTAAATGACACATTTATCACAAGATTAAAGCTATGAGGTGCCCGGCTATACCTAATCGAGGGATTTACAAATATTCTTGGTATATACAAATACCCTTTCTCCAGTCACGAATTATTAATGTAAGTTGTCAGGGCATTTCTTGCACATGCATAATAACGAAGCCTAATTTTGAAAATTTTACTAGAATGCAGATATCAACATTCACAAAGTTTCCGTTCCTTTTTAAATACATGAGACGAGTGCGTGCACCATTCCGCTTTGAAAGTGTGCTTTCCTCCTCAGCATGCGGCTGCAATGTTTGTACTTTTCCAAGTGTTGATCGTGACGTTTCAGCCCCATTGAGTGCGCTTCTCACCTAGCACCGGTGCAATGGGGAGAAGCAACACCCTCTGGAAACGAGCTCCGCAGGCGTTGCTTCTCCGCAGCGCGCCGGTGCTCGGTAAGAAGTAGTGATGGGCCGAACTTTCGCCGAACTGAAAGTTCGAGCGCCGAATCTTCGGATTCGGCAATGCCTAACTTTTGCCGAACTTTTCTAAAGATTCGGTAAAGATTCGACAAAAATACATTGTTACCAGACTTAACATTGATATTTCGTTTTTTCTGCCGAAAAAAGGTTTTATGTTTCTTTTTTCTTAACTTAAATGGAACATGTAATGCATATTGACATAGTTATTACTAAATAAGGTGATATTCTACAAGATAACTGTATCGGTGTCGTTTTTGTGTGTTTACTACCAATTTTAGTGACTCCTTGCAGAAGTCACTAAAATCACGCTACGATAGTTTCGGTTTTGAGGCATCATCAGCGCAAGCCTGCATGTGTGTGCAACATCAACCTCCTTGGTGTACACTGTTAAAATAGAAGGCAATAACGCTGCGTTCTAGCTTTCTCCGGGAGTCACCGTTTTGTGCACGAAAACAAATGCAACGGTTGCCATTTTCACCAGAAGAGATAATAATAATGTTCTACATATGCATGTTTTTCGATTTGAGTCACTTGACAGCTCTGCATGGAAAGTGTGTGTCCCACATATTCACCAACGTCTCGTTTTTAACCTTTAAAATGCCAGTTTCTAGTGTTAGGACACACACAAACGTTTCGGAAGATAGGGAGAGTTAGAAATGTCGGATGTGCAACGTCGAGCATTATAGTTCTGTGTTTAGTTTTATGCAGATACGCTGAAAATTGCGAAATAGCACTAATTGAAAAAGCAATACCACAGTCTAAGCTCATTATAACAGACCTGGTTACAGCAGCATTTGGATATAACAGACCGATTTGTGAAGTTCGGTTAATTTTTCTCTATACACCATTGACTCAACCTCAGATCTGCATACAACATAACTCCTTTTACAAGAGAGTGAAACATTGGTCAAAATCAAAGTCTGTTAAACGAGCTTAGACTGTATTTTGTTTTGGAACACACTACTCTTTAGCCGAAAACAAAATTGTTATAATTGCGAGGAGTGCTTTAGAATAATTGTCGGCCAATGTTTCAATGTTTCAGAATGCACCGCATCATGTCACTTGTGCAGTGGACTGCGTAAATTACTGGTCGATCTTCTATTCTTGAGGCAGAAAATATAGAAGAGAACCACACTCGCTCACAAACGCACAGTTACCGCGTTGCCTACTCACACACCTGGCCGTAACCGCTGGTTGTACTACACTGCATGATGGTAACGATGGTAACCGCACAACTGCACGGCGTTTATTTGCAATCCATGGCTGTGCGTCGCGTTCTCGAGCGTGCGCAGACATTTGCCGAATTTTTGCACCGAATCTTTCCCGGAACTTTACTTCAAAAGTTCGGCATTTGCCGAACTTTGCCGAATCTGAAGTTCGGCAGATTCGGTCCATCCTTAGTAAGAAAGCGTGCTCGACAAGGCTATCCTGCCGCTATCAACGCTTCGAGAAATATGAGTATCGCAAATCACCTCGAAGAGAATATCAAAGAGTGCATTGTCCAAAACTACTAGTATTCAAAAATTTGAATATTTTCACAACAGTTCATAGTGAAGTTCAGTGTTTGAATTCCATGACCACATGGCACCAAATTGCATGCAAGTGTCACATGATCCCCACACAATAAAACATAGTGTCGACTTGAGCGAGCAGGATATGGTTTCAGAATAGGACAAAAACTTCCACTATGTGCCTGGTTGTTTTCTTGAAGTGTAAAAAAATTACAATGAAGAGGGCTGCTGTTGATGCTCTCACAAGAAAAAAGCCGCTTACAGAAAACAGGTAAGCTTACCCATACCAACGAAGGAAACAATTTTATTTTGAACAATATTTGAATTAGGAGGATCTATTGATTTCACATTTGGAATCTTTCGTAGGTAGCTTTGTCACGCCACAAAAATCATTCCTGCAGCAGTTACAGCTTTCACCAGTCCTATATCATATCCAGGCTTCAAAAAAGTCTGAAATTCACATTTCATCAACATTTTGTTTTGTTTGCTGATTTTTATTTAAAAAACCTCCAATCAGCTACCTTAATATATTAATATTATAAAAAGACTAATAATGAAGTTGTGGCATAAGCAACTTATACTTATGCCATAACTTTTCCTAAAAGTGTTTGAGTGTTTATTTTCCCTGCTTCTTTGCTTTATATAACAATGTTCTCCAGCTTGTACTGCCGATTTCAATGTTTAATAAATGATGATGATGCAACTTGTCAAAGCTGTTTGCTTTTTCAAAACAAAGTAGATATTGTACTATGCATGCTCATGGATAATTGATTAGAGAGAGTCATGCGCGCTTTACTTGTTTTTATTTTATTAATAAAACATGTTCAATCAATCAATCAATTATCACAAATTCATCTAAATATGATGCAAGATAAAATTATGATTTACCATATGAATGGCTACACATACAAAGCAGATATTTTACGATTTCCTCAACATAGGCCCCACTGACCATAAGCAGGTATGCCACACATGACACAGCTGTGAAATGCCTAGCATGAGTTTATTTACTCCCTCAAAAATGCTGTTTATCGTTGAACTGTTTATTGACAGTGCATGACAACTCAAAACTAAAATTAAGTATGTTCATCAGGCAAAAGGCCAACTGAACGTAACCATACAGGGACACATGAGCTATGAAAATGGCACCATGCCACCACAGAAACTTGCACGGATGGATGTGACTGTGGAACTATGCCATGCCGCCATGTCACAGCGTCCGCGCAAAGTTGCTATGGAAATTTCCATGTGGTGCACGTTTTCATAGCTCATGTGTGCCCCTGCCATCCGCCCCGTGCGCTTCTCGCCGAGCACTGGTGCACAGCGAAGAAGCAAAACCCGCGGAAGCAAGCTCCCGTGGCTGTCGCCTCACTGCAATGCACTGATGCTCAGAAAGAAGCGCCACTCCAATGGGGCCGCGAGAACAAAAAAGTATTGATTAAACGAAAAATGTTGTTCGAATCAAGCAGCTTAAGAATACATCAAAACACATAGCAAGAAAGCCAAAGAATTTAAAAAATTTGTTTGAATTAACCAGAAGTATGATATATCCAAGTCGGAATTATCGTGAGCCTACTGTAATAAATGAAATTATTTTTTGTTCTTGTCTGAATAAAGGGTCCTCAGTATGAATACTCAATGAAGAGAATGTTTCTTAAAAAGCCCCTGAAAAAGAAAAAAGGACATTTTTTAAACAGTATGGTTGGTTGCGTGTTAAGAGAGAAATTAATTTTACGCAAAGAAAGATTTTTTTAAGAGCACTATTGATGGTGAGGCGCGATTCAGTCCACCAGTCACCCTCCTTTGCATTTGTTTTCTCTCGCGTCATCTGGGCGCGGTGGAGGAGAGGTGGGGTTGGCTTGACCATCACATTGGAGGTGAAGAGGGTGTGTGACTATCTCGTTGAGGTGGAAAAGTGTACGACTACAGTCAGACTCGAACTATATCGAACCCGTTTACATCGAATTATCCCATATATCGAATCTAATTTTTGTGCACAGTAATGTTACAGTGATAATATATAGCGAAACCTACCGTTTACATCAGACAACCAAATTGCAGCCGCTACCGATATATCAAAACTGCCAAGATCGCCGTTCTGCTCTGGAGAAGGTGGCTTTTCCTGCGTGGGAGAGAACCAGCTCTACAGGCCACCGCTGGAGTTTTATTTTTTTATTTTTTCTGGGCGGCCGCATTGATTATTTGGAAGAAAAAAAGGCTTGAGGTACACGTAAGCACTTCTTAGCAGTGAGTTGTGAATGCGAAAGCATGCAAGCCACTCGTCCACTCTCCTTTTCGTCTGCTGCATACTTTCCGCTCGCCGGTCAGCACGCGTGCTGCCCTGGGCACGCGACCTTGGACGCTCCGTGTTAATGGTGCGCTGATGGACACGCAGTGCCATGGGGTGAGCAGCCGTGGAAACTGATGAGCGCAGCAGCCAATGGGAGCCCCGTCAATGCGCGCCAGCCAATGGAACCAAAGGCGAAATCCATCAGCTTTACTTCGCTCCTTTTGGATCGGAGAAACTAGGTGCAGTTTTCGCGCTTAAAACTGATGACGTCAGCTCGCTCCATAAGACAGTTAATGCTTTCGCACTAAAAAATTCTCTTTGAGGAGGGAACGGGGAGAGGATGCTCCGTGCTCTTTTCCCTGCTCCGTCCGCAAAGAGAATATTCTTTTTTCTTCCAAATGGTTGACGCGGCCAGCTCAGAGAAAAGCCAGCTTGCTCTGCTAACTGGCTTCCCCCAATGCCGCCGCTCTGCCTCTCAGGGGAAAGCCAACTTGCAGAGCAATACGGCGTCTGCAGGAGAAGGTGCTCCTGCTCGGAAGTGCTCAGTGCTCTCAGCATATTTCGGCGCTAATGCGCGAATATAGAAGTCAGCAGCCTCAGCATTTTGGAGTCCGTCGATAAGCGCAGTAAAATATCGTCATCGTGGATGCAATGAAAAAAAGCAGCAGAAGAATGCAAGACTATTTTACTGTGTAATATGTCAACAGAAAGTGAATTTTCGAGAGTGAAATTCATTAGAACTTTTATATCAAAATATTCGCTTACATCGAACTGGTAGACGTTTTTTTGCGAGTTTGATATAAACTGGTTTGACTGTATTCCGTGATATCATGAACTTTGGGAGCATAAGTTGAAATGACTTTTGTACCGTCAATATTGCTCTAAAATTTTTTTTTTTTTTTCAGAAAAAATTAATTTTTTAACACAAATGTTTAAATCATTGTTTAAAAAAAATTTTCTTTAGGGTTTTTTTTAATAACCTATATAATATAGCTTATGTCGGAGAAATTCTTATCTCTTTTTAGATCAAACACAAACATTTTATTGAGGTGACCTGGCATAAACTTACAATTTTAAATGGGCATAACTGAAACCAAGGCAAGTGTCACAGAGGACAAAAACTTGACTCTTTTGCTGTGTTCTTACATTAAACCTATCCCAGACCCAGGTTAATTTAACATGGGAGATGTTTAATGCCCACTACTTGCCAAAACATAACAGCAGCCACAGAAAAAGACATATACAATCCAACTTTGATGTTGAAATATGGCATTTTTACAGCCCGCTTGAAGACCAAAGCCCCTCTCACCTCCGAGAACTTCTCAGCATCCAGAGTGGCAGAGGAGATGAGCAGCTTGAGATCTGGCCGAAAACCTCGCAATGTCTTTGACCAGGCCAAAAAGAATGTCCGTATGCAATGTCCTTTCGTGGGCCTCATCTACTATGATGACACTACGAGGGGGAAGGACCGACATCTAGAAAACAGAAACATACAACATGAAAACACTGCAGAATACTAACTTAGTAATACAATCCAGTCGAATTACAATGAACGTGTTAGATTTGGCAGCGCACGCGTCTCCAATGCAGAAGTATTGGGTTCAAGCCCCATGAGTCTTGCTTTTTTTTCATTCTCCTGCTGGAAAGTTCCAGTCCAGTCTTGATGGATTATGTGCGCATTTTGGTCTAGAACGTTCCCGAGCACACCGTGTTCAGTCGTAAGCACGCTACGCGGAGCCAGTCTTTCGCCGGCACGCAATCCTACCGTTCTGCCAACAATGATGCCCGCAATGCAAGTTTACTGTACTTTATTTTTGACACAAGTATGCCACATTAGGCCTTTAGTTTTTCCAGTTATTCCTGCATTTTCACCTGTCATTTGGGACAATTGTCCGGTCATCAATTTTACATATCAATGTACTGTGTTTTCTCAGGTCTTACAAATTTGGGTATGGGCGCTTAGTGTGGAATGGGTGAATGCGCGGTATTCTACGGTATGACTGAAAAAGAGTGACCTGTTTTCAAGTACTGTATTTACTCGCATAATAAACGCACCCCCCCCCCAACGGGCATCAATATTTTGACTTTTTTTTTCCCTCCCGTAATCAAGGCATTTCCAATTTTCGGATCCACGAGTCTCAAATTGCGTCTAATTTAGCAAGCCACCAAGCCAGTTTCTTTTGCCGCCAAGCGGTCAGGCCAAGTCAAGCCAAGTGCGTAGTTCCGGTAGTTACAGAAGTGATCTACCGTGAAACCAAGTGTCACGCACGCTAGCCGAAGCTTAGGTCGAGAATTACCGACCCCGGACACTCTTCGCCTATCGGATGCATTGCTGTCAACAAACAAGCCGTCGTCTGTGGTCCGCTTTCGGACAGTGAAATCGTGAAAGTGCTTAGGCCTAACTTCACATACTCGGGGCAAATGCATTTATTTAATCCATAACAGAACGGCACGGCGAGGTGCACGCTGTGCTGTAGGCTGAGAGTGTCTGGTAGCCTCTCCCTGAACGAAACTTGATCCGTGCGAGCGAACCCGGAGGTCGGCGGTTGGACTTTATACGAGTTCTTGTCTCCAGGAACAAAACTTTATCCATACGAGCGGGCTTCGGTGGGGAGTTGGGTTCGTGCGGTTCTCATGCGCGTAGTCGCGGATATACCTGAGCGTGCCCGCCGGCTACTAGCAATATATACCGCCTATAAAACGGTGGTGTTGCTTTTTGTGCTGAGTGAGCTTCGTAGGGCGCTTTTCCTTCGGCAAAAGGCACCCCGAAAGCGCCCTAAAAAGGTTTGCAATTTATAAAGCATGGTTATTGTGGCGCGCCCCTGACCAGCCGTGGGTGCGACTCCATCACCGGAGATGTGCCACAGTACCTTGCCGCATCATATTGGCACCTAATATGACATTTGCACGAAGTGGTAAATGCAAAAATTTGCCCGTGTAATGGACCCTCCCCAAAAATCAGCAGAACCCATCCTTTGGGAATGATTATCTACGTTAATGCGAATAGCATCAAACGGTGCGGAGTTATGCGCGTTCGTCAGGTGGCCGGCACACTCTAGATACGCCAGCCCACTCTTGAGGCGATTCTAAATTTGTTGACACTTTCACAGCCCTGCGCACGATCTCCGCAGCCCAGCACGTGCGTTTGTGTCACTTAGGAAGGCGAGCAAAGCACGCGCCATACGCACAAACACTCAAATGGTACCGACCAGACTTTCTGGCGTCTCAGCTAGTCTCAACCAACGGGTACTCTAAACGGTTGTTTATATCTTTACCATAGGACGCGCTTTACAGCGCTGTCACAGCTACCGGTGCGCGCGCGTTCCATGCACGAGGGCTCATTCCGCTCTCGTGAGGCTGAGCACGGCCGCTACATCACCTCTCCCGAGCGCGGGAGAGGGTGAGCTAGCGGCCGTGCTCAGCCTCACGAGAGCGGAATGAGCCCTCGTGCATGGACGCGCGCTCACGGCTGCTGTGACAGCGCACGCGTCTATGGTAAAGATATAAACAACCATTTAGAATGCGTTGAATGACTGCCTTCATAGCTCTGTGGTTAGCGCGTCTGCCTGCTGATCAAAGGGTCAACGGTTCGAATCCCAGCCGGCGCCGGTCTTTTTTATTTATTTATCGACCCGCGGCGTAAGAGGTTAGATAGCCAGATAGATACATAGACGAAAAGTGCGTGAAGTAGCCAAAGAATGCTATTAGCATATATGCGTCAATTTTCGGGGAAAGAAGTGCGTTCATTGTGCGAGTAATTACGGTATACATTTCTGGGTAAGTGGTACTTTGAAGAACATTTGTTTTTATTCGTTTCAGCTTAAGTTCCGATGCTACGAGCTAGTGGGACCAATCAAACAGCGTCAGAAGTGCAAGTCACTAGGCTTTTTCTGTTTATGATTGGGTCAGCAATGACAGAACATGTACAGAAACATGACGAACACTGTGATGGTGCGCTTTTGGCGCTGTCGGATCGGTTCCATCAGCTCGTAGCGTCGGCTGCGTCTGGACTTAAGGTGAAACGAAGTACAGCATATTTTGTTAGTAAATGCTTTGAACAAGCATTTACAAACAGAGTTATGGCAAATTCCACTAGTCATTTTGGAGCGCACCGAGATCGACTTTTCTGGAGCACTCAATTTCACTGGGCGATCGAGATTGAGACGGACGTGTTCCACTTGTTGTTTTAAATAAGCTCCGCCTCCAGATCTCATCTGAATCCGAAAAATGAAAGCCGTTTAAAACTCCCTGTAACGCCGAATTAGAGCGCAGCTCTTGAGGAGGATGGAAGGGTACTGAGGGGAGGGTACACCCCTCCTCCCTCCTCCTCACCTCATCATCCTGCCTGCTACTCCGCTACGGGGGCCACATGGCGCCCGTGAGGTCATGTGATCCCCACCCCCCTGAGGTCACATGACCCCCGAGGTCACGCCCCGAGGTCGTGGCCCTCCTGAGGTCATGTGACCCCCGTGACGTCACGGGGTCACGTGACCTCACGGTCACGCCGACGCCAACGGCAATGCCACTCAAGCCGGAAACGGGTGCCTAAGGTCTGCGCTTTAAAAATTCTCTCCGCTGATTTCGGCAGGTTCGACCGCAGAAACCAGCCTGGCCAGCCCACAATCCGTACATGTGACTTCCTTTCTTGCCGGCATCTCGCCTCAAAAGTATTCGTAATGACTGCTCGCAAAGTGCCGCCCACTTTACAGCTGCTGCTGTCGCTTGATGCAGCTCATCGTCAAGTTTCTCGAGCAGCTCCTCCAGCAGCAGCGGCTCGAGAAGCAGCGACGACGAGGACTGCTTGTATATCCCGCATGAATTCCGACTGCCTTTTCGGACCTCCGCAGAAGAGGCCGAAAATCGAGATGTACTCGGACACCAATTGCAAGTATTCTGAAGAGGCAAGTGGGCTACGCTGATGCGCATTGCTTATCGACACGCATCTTTCACATCATGATTAACTTTGCTCGTGCGTTGAGCATGTGTTGTTAGTGCCGCGATTGTGAAGACATGTGCTTCGACATCTGGGACCACGGAAAGGGAATTCCCAAGAAGGTGAAAAACGGGAAGACATCCGCCGATCTCAGAGGAGTGGTCATGTTCCACTGGGGATCCACTGGGGACTACATTCATATCGCATGCTCCATCTCGGATCAGGTGTACTGATCCCGGTGCGCTCTAAAAAGACCAGTGGAATTTGCCATTAGACCTGAGGCTCAAAGCTGTAGTCAGCTTAATCTACTTCACTTCCGCAAGAATCAATGCCAAACACTTGTTAGAATGTGCACTTCTCTCTGACTGGATACCAGATTACAAAAAAGCTTTGCTCTTAAACGTGGAATGCGATAGCGTAATCGGACCCCATTCGCTTCTCATGCTCTTCCCGCCAGTGAGCAGGAAGTGCGGCAGACATGGCCTAGTCAGTAGCGTGTCTGGCTCACAACCAAAAAGTCATGGGTTCGAATCCCGCCTAAAATTCTTCAGAATTTTCTTTAAGGCAAAATAAATTACTTTATAAAGTGAAATCATTTGACACATGCAGCAACCTTTAATTCGCATTACATATCATGTTTTCTAATAACTTTGATTCCATGCGTGACGTTGTGTTTCACGTGAGCGTTGTGGGTTGTTTGAAATTCCCACACGAGGTCATGTGGCTGTGACGTCATGACCCTATTGACCAAACAGGATTTTCCCATCACGACACCACTGACGCTGCCGCCGGTTTTTCTGCGACACGAGCTCCTTAACGCTGTCGTGTTAAAAATGCCGGTTCCTCATGCGTGCCGGTCAAAAACTGAGGTCACAATCGAGGTGCTGCACACGCTCCACTGCACACAAACTACACACAATTATTCTCCACCACCATTCAACATTTGGCAAAACTGTAGAGATTACCCCGTCACATGATGCCACAATTTTTCCGATGGATTTAGCCGGGACATTCTTCGTCTAATTTGGGGCAAGAAAATTTCTGCACTAAAGTTAATGGGGCAAAAACTTTGCGTGATGTCAACGTGACACCGCAATTGCCCACCAAATTTAGCGGGCCACACCGTACACACGTCTGACTGGCAGCAAAACCTCGCCAATAATGGCCGTCGCCGTAAAACATGCCCCTTTAGTGTATGCACGGCTTTGGACACCCCATTGGGCAGTGGCCATGTCTTTCCACGGAGTATGGCCGCATTCCTTCACCTGTAGCTTGCCAGGTCCGGTTCCGAAAGGAACTCCTGAGCAGCATTCCGTCCGTCATGTACTTTAGCACCGTCCTCTCCGAGGTGCAGTCCTCAAATCGTATGCTGTAGCCCACCTGGAGACAAAACACGGCGACAGGTAAAGATTCCGGGCATATTGATTACTGTTTTGCGAATATTCAAAATTTAAAATAGTAAATTTGAATAATAGACTATTCAATATTCGCTTCGAGATGAGGTACTACAGTGCAACCCACTTATAACGATAATGAGAAAACGCAAAATTTCAATCGTTGTGACCGATTATCGTTGTATCCGGACTAGAAACTGATTATTTCCAGTCTAGAAACTCTAGAAACTGATCGTTATAAGCGGTACATCGTTATATGCAGTATCGTTATAAGTGGATTGCACTGTATATTCATATTTTTCTAAGTGTTGATCGCAGTGGGTTGGCACAATTGAGCACACTTTTTAACGTATTGGGTGGACAGCGAAGAAGCAACACCCTGGAAGCTTGCTCTGCAGGACTCATTCGCGCGTCATATTGCGAGAGACACACGAGAACCTACTACAAACTCGGGTGTCACAGCAACCAAAATGGCGAGCGCAGATCGCGGACAAAAGTGCAGGAACCCACTACGAACTTGCATGTCGTGGGAACAAATACCGCAGATCAACAGATCCACGTTTCACAGTGCGATGAACACAGGAAACCACACCGAACTCGCACATCACGGGAACCAATACCTCGCGCGCAAATCGCGGACTAGAAAATATTTTAAAAAACCCGGGAACGAGTTACGAATTTGCATGCTACAGGAACGAATACCGCAGATTGCGGACAAAGCAGATTCGCATGTCACGGCGCAATAAACACGAGGAAACCTGCAGCGAACACGCTTGTCACACGTACCGATACTGCAGATCGCGCAAATGATGCGATTTCCGTCGGACATCGCGCGATCGATATTCGGCAGGCAATGTTTCGGAATTCTTATACTATGAATATTCAGCCCCAAAACCAGGATAAGCGATCTCTCGGGAACGGGCGTTCATACAGGACTTTACGGTACCACTAGCGTACCTCGTTGCCCAGTTTCACCGACAGTTCTTCGGAGACACGGGACGCAACACTCATGGCTGCCACTCGCCTCGGCTGGGTGCATCCAATCTTCATCTTGTTTGCCGTGTAGCCCTGAATAAAAACAAAGAGAATTTGGGGGAACACAAATAAACAAATTTAACACTCGGGAAGAAACGACTCAACATACAAAACCCTCAAGGAAGAAAGAGTCCCTCGAACCAATTTCGAAGCTTCCTAAAATTAGGCCGTTGTGAAAGCAGTTGGTTGTCAGAGCAGCTATCACTCTAAGTGAGTTTCGTTAAAACCAAAAAGTTGAAGGGAATGTTAAAATTTATTCTTAGTATAAAAAAATAAATAAAAAGCGTCAAACATTTACATTGGTTGCATCCTTGGGCAACAGGCAAAAATAATCAGAAAGTTAAACCATGCTGTCTACATCTCTCATTTTCACTGTTCAGGTTGGTCGTACGAGACAGAGCGTAGCTATTTCGTACAAAATGACCATGCAATGCTGCAGCCCTACAGCGTGCCACATTTTTGCAATCCTATCCGAATTCCAGCTGATAGGCCAACCTGCAACAAGGAAGGAAGAACCCCCTCTTTAATTGTGCAAAAAGGAAAAAGCTCCTTTACGCCATTTTTTCTCATTTCCTGCATGCCTGCTGGCTGTTCATCTTTTGTGCAAGAAGGAAACAGAAGGTTGTACAAGGAAGACCCCTCAGTATAGGGATATGCAAAATACTACTTAGCTTTTTAAAGGCTGTAGGATGAAATGCTCTGGCCCTTTGACAAAACGTGGCCTTTCTTTGGCTGCCTGCCAGCGTTTCTTATCTCTACCGTTGTCCCCCACCACTTTGTAGTGAGCTGAAATACACCAGGGCTGCTACATTCCAGCCCATTTGTCAGGACTGAGCACCCACGGCGGTCATTCTTAATCCAACCTGTCCAGCTCTGGCAGCTCGCCGCCAAACGAATTGACAGCTATTACCCTTGCAGATGACATAGCTGCAAAGAGCTCTGCAAAAACACTATGCGTTTCCTTCACTGCTCCCAAACTGCACCCCTGCTTCCGCCTACCTTCTCTTTCTTTCTTCTTAGTAGACATGTACACAGCGTGACACCGTTAGCTTGAATGAGCGATTGCCGGTTCTTTAGCTTTTTAATGCGAATAGCATTCTTTGGATACTTCACGCACTTTTCGTCTATGTATCTATCTATCTATCTATCTATCTATCTATATATATCTATCTGGCTATCTAACCTCTTACGCCGCGGGTCGATAAATAAATAAAAAAAGACCGGCGCCGGCGGGATTCGAACCGTTGACCCTTTGATCAGCAGGCAGACGCGCTAACCACAGAGCTATGAAGGCAGTCGTTCAAGGCCCTCTAAACACCTGTTTATATCTTTACCATCGCGCGCGTTCCCATGCACGAGGGCTCATTCCGCTCTCGTGAGGCTTAGCACTGCGCCTAGCTCACCCTCTCCCGCGCTCGGGAGAGGGTGATGTAGCGGCCGTGCTCACCCTCACGAGAGCGGAATGAGCCCTCGTGCATGGAACGCGCGCGCACCGGTAGCTGTGACAGCGCTATAAGGCGCGTCCTATGGTAAAGATATAAACAACCGTTTAGAGTACCGTTGGTTGAGACTAGCTGAGACGCCAGAAAGTCTGGTCGGTACCATTTTGAGTGTTTGTGCGTATGGCGCGTGCTTTGCTCGCCTTCCTAAGTGACACAAACGCACGTGCTGGGCTGCGGGAGATCGTGCGCAGGGCTGTGAAAGTGTCAACAAATTTAGAATCGCCTCAAGAGTGGGCTGGAGTATCTAGAGTGTGCCGGCCACCTGACGAACGCGCATAACTCCGCACCGTTTGATGCTATTCGCATTAACGTAGATAATCATTCCCAAAGGATGGGTTCTGCTGATTTTTTTCTCTCGGAATCGGAAGGCTACGATAAACAACACTGCTGTGTTGGAAAGTGCTCATTTAGGACTCTAACCTAAGAATAGTTTCATGCTCGGCAATATTCTGTTAAAGCAAAACGCGAAACAGCGTTCATAACACATTCGCAATAACAGTGTAACGCAGCTTATTATGTGCCTATTAGCCATTTGCAAGGCATAAACAAGCCTACCGGTATGGGCCCGCAGCTATTTGGGATGGCCTGACTCTCCAGAGTTAAATGAAGAACTATAAACTTAAACAAGAAGAAAAACAGAAGAAAGAAAATTAAATTTCTGCCAGGTAGGAAAGCCTGCCATGAATCGGCTTGTGATTATACTTAGCGTAAAATCCCGAGAGATGCCCCACCTCTAAACAATATAACCCACCCCTATTTTTGGCTTGATTTGCTTTTTTTTTTTTTTAACACCAAAGATAGCCTATCTTTAGTAATCATAGTGCTTGTATCAGTGATGACCTCAACATAAATGCAACTAGTTTAGCTATGGCGGGATTTAAGCGAACATTGCTGACTGGGAAGTACAGTCATCTTTGCTTCATTTCCCCTCGCCGCGATAACAAGTTTGACAGAGACACATTATCTAAAAAAAGCATTTTTTCAACTTTTCTTGATTGCACACCGAAAGTTAGCCTACTCCTTATTTCCACCCAATTTACTCTCGATTTTTGTTGAGCTATCTCTAGGGATTTTACGGTAACCCTCTCACTGCCACCCCTGAGACAACTCTTTGACCCCCCTATGCACACTCCTGCTGCTCTCGAGCATGCTTGTTTTGCGTTTTGAGCCCCCTCCGTGCCACTCCCAATTCAATTCATGTAAAACAAAATTAATGCGGGCTTGTCTCGCCATTTATGGAGAGGTCGCTAAAGCACGTAGGACCTCTATGTTAATTTTTGGCAAACAAGTGGAGCGCATGTTTCTTGATCCGCACCATTGCTTTGTTTCACGGGTGTAGCCATGACGCATCAGTGTGGCATGCACGTCAGTTCTTTGATGTACGAAACAATTTATGAACTTTCTACTAGTAAATCAGAATTTTTATGAAAACAACAACAATGAGGCAGCTTATCTAAGTGGCTTGTTTACACGGCCCGTTATGGACGCAACAGTAGAGCTTTCCGGCATCAAGTATTTGCTGCGTTCATGTCGGCGGACCGATCCAGTGGAAAGACGTGACTGCACGTCATTTCTACGTATTTCTGGCTCCCATATTGCTGTTGGCACCATGCTAGGAAGAACACCATTTCTGAGTTACTAGCATAAATGTCCGCTGAACCGACACTCGAAAAAAAAAGCTCGGCGGGGGTGAGGAGCAGCCAGAAAAAGCCCGGTAGTGAAAGGGTTACAGGAGGGCACTTAAAATGAGAAGAAGGGTATGTAGCAGGCACTCACGGCTTCGTAAAGGTACTGAGGTATCTGAGTGGTTTTCCCAGAGCCAGTTTCGCCCTCGATGATGAGTATCTGAAACAGCAAGGACGAGAAAATGAAAGGCTCATCAATGACATTTCTGCTGCATCGCCTATTCCAAGCAATAAATGTTAGAAAGTATAGTGACTCCATCCACATCTTGAAGTTCCAAAACTTTGCATAGAAACAAGGATATTCAATAAGTAGAACACAAGAGGGAAGACAAGCAAAGTGAGCAAATCTAACCCCAACTCAACCCGAGACCCATAGCGTGGGTGCAGACGAACGTTCAGGACACGGGCTTTAATTGAATGTAGTAGCAATTGTAATGTACTGGGTGCTTGTTTTCAAGCTTTGCAAACTGTTTGGAAAAAACGCACGAAAGCACTTCCTGAGTTGTGAATGCGAAAGCATGAATGTCGTTCTTCGTGCCGCGGCCGCTTGTGATCCCCTCGACGCCCTCGGCCGTTCCTGCTACGGCGCGTGCACGCAGCGCCATGGGGTGACGCTAATTGAAACTGACGCGCGGCGGCTTCTTATCACTGCCGTTTTGCGTGGCTGTTTGCGTGGTTTCAAAGCTGGGATGCCTCGGATCTCGGCTTCGGGAATTTATCTGTCGTTTGGAGCGGCTGATGACGTCGGCTCGCTCCATGGGACAGTTAATGTTTTCGCATTAATAAACAGACAAGTGGAAGAAGCGTTCCGGGCGCCATAGCGCTAGATGCAGTTGACAGTCGGCTTACCTGGTGATCAGCTATGGCCTGCAAGAGATCCTCACGAAAGGGAAAGATAGGTAAGCTTCTCCGAGTTTCTTGTAATGAGAGCTTTTTTCGCTCTCCCTCGGAGAGCTCGGGACCCTTGTGCTGCAGAGACAAGAGCATCACGATTCAGCGTGAGAAAGCCATGGTAATGCCCAAGAAATTTAAGTTTGGCACGAGGTCTCACCTTATCCTTTGTCCCGGGTACCCGGAGAGCTTGGACAAACTCAATGGCATCCTCCAAGATCAGCTCATACTTTTTCTCCTGTAAATCAACACCACAAATTAAATGTGTCACACCAGACCATAGCAACAATGAACCGAACACAAATGATGTAAAACAATCAAAGAGAAGGCTGTAACTCAGCTCCGATTTCTATTACCGGCGTCCCTGAAATCTTTTTCCTAAAACAAAAGCTTCGCTCACCTTTCTAGCTAACACATTTGCAAGTCACATTTTAATTGTTTTATCTTTGTCAGTTAGCTTCTTTTCCCCTGATACCCTTGCTTACATGAAGGTAGTAGGTCATCTGATTAACCTCACGAGACAATCGAGTATAGTCTTCTAATATACACAGAACAATAAAAAGAAAAGTATGCAGTGATCCTAATGTGCTACACAGGCATGGAGTAGAACCTTCTATGTTTACAGGAGGGAAAATTATACTACTATTATATACACTACTCTCAGTTAAAGTAAATCACCTTACCTATACTATTTCTTCTTGTCTACTAGGTCACTAACCTCTCAACAGTCACTCAATCTGCATTTAAATTCAAATTACCCTCAGCTCTAACTGGCTGCAGGAACACTCCCAAGCAGCAGTCTCCACTCATAGCACAGCATGCATGAAACCCGGATATCCCGCTCTAAGAAATGATTTCACTTATGTCACAGATTGCCTGCAGTTACTGACAGGACTCGCATTGATGAGTCGTGAGAATATAATGACACCTGCCTTCTCGAATTGGAATAGAAGGCGGAAGAGGCAAATAGCAACAAGAGTAACAACCAAACAGCGAGCAGTAAAGCAGTATAAGTGAAGCCAGCGTTCAACTACCTTTTGCTTGTGCCTCTCGTGGGCGTCTCTGGCACCGAAGCGCAGCTGGGCAATGCCCAGTCGCTCTTCTTCCACTTGCGCTGTTCCGCCTGCGGCACCTGCTCCTTGGCGTCTACCTCGACATACTCTTCGATGTCGTCCTGCAGATGGGACATAGACCATGTTGTTTCAACCACGTCACCGAGATGTCATGGAGTCGAAGTGCACCTTGCCCTTTCTTCTCTTCGGGCGTGCGGTAGCGCTGAACATTTCTGCAATTCGCGAGCCTTCTCGTGCTCCTTGGCCAAGGTGAGGACCTTCTGCTTGTACTCCAGCTCTTTCCGCTCCCGTTCGCTCAGCCTGGAACAGAAGAGATATCACTGTCAAAGGCAGCTCCAAGAATACTGCAATCATTCGAGCTACTTGGCAAAACTCAAGAACATGAGGTGAAATATCACCTTCTTGGCCTAAGCTCATAGACACAAACATAGGATAGTTCCGGCGGATCTTACGCTGTAAAACAAGCCAGAGGCACCAGCATGTAGAAAGCAGATTGCAGAGATTTGATTACCAGTGAACTATTGAACCATTGAGGGACTAGCTGCTAGTAGTCTATTCAGCACGCTATCAAGTGAAATTTCCAAGGCATAGTTCTCTTTCTGCATATAATGAGACCAACAACCTTGCCAAAGTCAATGGCGGAATGTTCCCAGACGACCGAGTTAGTAATGAGTGCAACTTGTGGCACCACCTCTCGAAAAGAAAAGAGAGCAGACAGCACACTCCGTTGTCTGCTCGTTGCACCTATCGTGAGGTGGCACCACAAATTAAAATTCTCACTGACTCGGTCGCTTGTGAACTACATCCGCTGTTGATTTTGGCAAGTTTGTTGGTCTCGTTTCTATAGGGAGAGAAATATGCCTTGAAATTTCATGAGGTGAAACTGACCATACCTCAGCAAACTCACTCACTCAGACTCACTCACACTCACCGCCTGATTGTGAGTGAGTTTGAGTGATTCCATGATATTACTCTCGTGAGACGATATTGAGGGACTCCCTGATATAAGTCTGAGTTCATAAGATGATACTGAGTGACTCTGTGATATCACTCTGGGTTCGTGAGATGATAATGAGTGACTCCATGATATGAGTCAGTTAGTGAGATGATATTAAGTGACTTTATGGTAGAGTCTGAGTTCGTGAGATGATACTGAGTGACTCAGTGATATGACTCCAAGTTTGTGACAGAGTGACTCTACATCATATTGGCGTGCGGTTGTGTATCACTACTGCATGGTCATATTTGAAGCTCCAAAGCCTCAAATATGATGTGCTTAGAAAGAAAAATACCGCCCTTCAAGCTAAGACAAAAACACCAAAGAAGCAAAACAAGCGGTATCTGGGTCCTTACTGAGCAGCGGCGCACCATTGAGCCTGGCTGCCATTGCTTTGCCTCGTCTTTGAGCGACAAATACGCAAAAACCCAACCCTGAGACGAATAGTAAGCAGCACAGTGAGGTGAACCTGCGTGATAAATGTGAGTCCGTGATATTTCGTTATATCTTGTGAGTCGGCGATACCATTGATATTGCGTGATACTTGTGATGTGAGTCGTTCATAGTGGTGATATTTCATGATATTTGTGAGTCGGTGATATAGGCGATTTTACGTGGCATTTGTGGGTCGGTGATATTTCGTGGCATTTGTGGGTCGGTGATATTTCGTGGCATTTGTGGGTCGGTGATATTTCGTGACATTTGTGAGTTTGGTGATTTGTGACTTTGGTGATTTGTGACTTTGGCAATTTCTATGATATTGTTCATGATGAAATTCGAAGGTGATGTGAGGAGTCGTGAGCTTTTTATATGTTGATAAGTTTTGCGATTTGAGGTGACAGTGACTTCATTCTTGGTGGGCTTTTTGGTACTACTTGCTTTTGGATCTTGGAAAAATTTGTGATTTGTGGACAAACTTTGGAAAAACTTTGTGAACATGATATGATATCGAGTGACTTGGATCCAAAATGGTGACCAACGTAACTGACCACTTGATGCACATTGAGTGAAAGCTTGACCCGTCTATATGCTGGCTGCCGATTTTTCCGGCTCACTTTACAGCGTAAGATCCACTGGAGCCACCCTCTATATAACGTTATGTGTCAGCCTGTTCCCACAAGTTGGTTCTGCGAGGTCAAACCCCTTCCCTCTGCTCCCCGGAGTGATCCGACTCCCTCCCACACCCTTCACACCCAGCTCCATAGCGAAACCCCCTTCCCCATAACATCCCTACCCCAAGCCTCCTCCCCCGAATAAAAAATTCCTAGCTACGGCACTGGCTGTGATTACACGACTTTATTCCTGCCACAGCACCAAACAGAGAAGAGGGCAAACTCACTTGACGTCGGAGAAGAGGAACTGCTCGTCCTGGATGTCCCCCTCGAGCTCGATGAGCTTGTCCTCCTTCCGCTTTCGAGATACTTGCGGCGGGACTCCACCCGCAGCTTGGGCAGGATCTTCTTGCGGTCCTCGGCCTCCAGCTTCAGCCGCTTGGCCGCCTCCTCAAAGGCCTGGGACAGAGAAGGAACCGGTCTCGTGCAACTGGGCGATGAGTCACTCTTGCCTAATTCAGCCGCTCAGTAGTCCCTGACAGAGTGAGAATGGCAGGACGTGACGTTCTAACGCCCGGCCTCCAGGTGACGCTCCACGCATATCGCCAGGAGGGCTCCCCCTGACCTGCTTTTCTCCTCATCTGTGACTACTGAAATTCATGTGCGGTTATGTCTCGTTAATACGAACCCCGTTAGTATGAATACCTCGCTATATATAGACAACATTTTTGTGGACAGGGTGGGTAAATAGATGCGTCTTTGTCTCGATTATTATGCCAAGGTTGAAGCTTGGGCTAGTTGGTGTGACATCTTGAAAAGGTTAAAAACAGCGCAAACGACGAAGGACGAGATTAATGGACAACTCACAATATGCATGCCTTTCGTGGAGAGCTGAGGTGTCCATGATTGCAAAACAGCACTGAACTGGGGGGCTATGTTCGACAAATGTTTTGTTTCTCTAAAAAGAAACGGAAGTGCACGGAACTGACGATATAGCGTCCTGATTGGTTAGAAGCTCAAATGACGAAAATTCCCTCTTTTGTAATTTGAGCCTCTAGCCAATCGGACCGCGATATCGTCAGTTCCGTCAGTTCCGTTTCTTTTTAGAGAAGCGAGAACATCTGTCGAACATAGCCCCCCTGATCTATTCTAACCGAGGCCAAAACGTACTACAAAAGATTTTTACCTCAGGGGCACTAAAGTGTATCTTGAGTTTCTCTTTCATGGCAATAACTCCTTCTACCAGCACTGAGCGTACTAGAAAATGCAACATTACGATGACGCGTGACCGTTTTCCATTACAAACGTGACGAAACATTGTGACACGCTCCATTTCAGAGATATATCTAAGAAAAAAGGGGGTGAACACGCAATGTTTCGTTGCGTTTTCAATAGGGAAAAGCGCCACTCACTTTCGTAATGTCACTATCTCAGTGGTGCAAACAGAGTTTGCACCATTGGGCCATAAAAAGATGATCTCAAAGGTCACTTCGGTGCTCCTTTAACACCATGTGCCACATTTTCCGTGCTATAGCCTGCACGCAGCCTAGAGGGCAAATTTCGAACATAAGGGCCGTGGACTATTCATTCCCATTAAATTCTGCTAAGCCACAGAGCTCGGAAAATGCCTGCCTTATTAGTACATAAAAAAGCTTGCATCGTATGCAAATCATCATTAGCATACTCCATCATTCACAAACTGTAGTGCCTCCTTATGGCGAACAATCTAGAAAAATAAAACATACTCCTATAGTTTCTTTTTATGGCGATAACTCTCTTCTACCCACGGTATAGTCTGCACCACATGAAATTTCACCTTTTAAATACGTATAGTCCGCGACTATGGCCGGAAAATAGGGTAATCAGGTTTGTCCGCACCCTGCTCAGCGGTCTGCAAAAGCTGACAGTACAAGCAGGTACCTCGAACAAAAGCTGCATCATGAAATAACGCATAAAAAAAGCTCCTTCAAAAGCTGCGACCGCAAGTTCGACAGCTGCAAAACATGAGCCTTGTTAACCAAGGTAATGTTTGGTGGTGAAAGCACTCGGGTATGCTTGTGCATTTCTTAACTCCCACCCTTTGAGGAGTTGTTGTGCGGCAGTGCTGCACTGCCCTACCTTCTTGTCAGAGCGTTCCACGATATTCCTCGTCTTCTCCTTGTCTTTGTCCCGCAGCCTGGCGGCAAACTCGTCCCGCTCCTTCAAGTCCTTGAGCCTCTCGTCCTCGGGATCTGAATCCCAGCTTGGTTCGGCCTTTGTCTTCTTGTCGTCGGGCTTTGCTCTTTGGCTGCAGATGAAGACAGCGCCCGATCTGAGTGATCTCAGACCCTTTGGTCTTGAAGGGGACACTAATCTCTCCCCTTAAATAAACAAATTTCTTTCAGGTGCCTGAATTGAACACAGATGTCCTAAAAATGAACTTTCTCTTAAAAAATAAAAAGAAAATGTAGCACCATATTTGCATTGCGGGACTCCTTTTGAGTATGAAAATATTCCAAAACGTGTATTTCTTTGAGATGCCGACCCTGAAATACAGTAGAAGCGTGTTTCATAATTGCTCAAACGAGTCTCACAACATAGACATTATGCTTTTCTTGGAGGGGGAGGGTAACTGTGTGCCGTGTGTGTCTTACTTGAAGCAATGTGTTGTCGAGTCACTACAAAACATTTTTGGAAGGAGTTTGCTGGCCCATTAAGGAATCCATTCTTCCCCTTTAAAGACCAGCTGAAGAACATATATTTTTAACTCACATTATTCTTAAAATAAAACAGTTCACAAGCTTACATACTTTATTGCCAACACTATATGCAATAGAAAGTGAGATTTTGGCTCGCAGCAAAGCACCAGTATGTTCCATAACTATGCCTAAACTAATGAAACACTTTACTTTCCAATAAGGACAACTGCAAGGGTCAAAATTGCAAAGAATTCTTTGCGGTATTCCATGAAGTCTTCCTTACAGACATATACAGGGTCTATTCAGAACTATTCACTGGTCATGAGGAAAAAAACAAACTCCTTATAGGATATGTGCAAAAAGTTGTAGAACGCGTTTATGGGAACAACTCAACACATACCTCTCGTCGTCACTAGCGTCATCCGTGGTATCTTTCTTCCGAAGGTGGCGCTTTTCGTCGATTTCTGCGTTGAAGAGTAAACAGAATGTGAAACAAGAATGCAGGGACAATGATAAAAAATGAAAGACACACCTTTTTGACGGCGGAAACTGTACTGGCTTCGTCGTCGCTGTCTGGAAGCAGCTCATACTTTGCATTCTGCTCAAGGGCCTCCCTGATGGCTCGCTCGTGAGCCCTGGCCGGTTTCTCACGCTGCTCCTGATGTGGGACCTGCAAAATGTGCTTGTCTGTAGCTCAAAGAAAGAAACCCAAACTTGTTAAAATAAACATAATATACCTGGAGAGATGGAAGAAAAAAAAATGGGGCTGAGTTTCTGCAGTTCGTTACTGCAGACTACATCGAAATGTGATAGTACTTCAATGTTTCTTCGATGAAAGCCTGATTCTGCTTAGTTAGCGATGGTTGTAATTGTAGCGTCCATAGGCGCAGTGAGCAGAGGACACACTCTTTTGTCTGCTCACTGCTCTTATCAAGAAATGGTGCCAGAGTTACGACCATCGCTAACTCTGTCATCTGCGAACATGCCCATTATGGACCCGGGCAAGTTTGTTGGCCTCCATTTTTTACAGGAGAGCAGCAGTGCCTTGAAATTTCACCAAGTAAAATGTGCCACCTAAATGCACGTTCGGTGAAGTTACAGCTTTCTATGCGCAAGGGGTAATTCTTTCCGGCTCGTTTTACAGCGCCAAAATCCACTGTTGACACCCCATACATATTGGAGTCGTTCAAATGCCACTTCCAAGACAAAACTGTGTGTCCTAGGTAGATTTTCCTTTTCTTAATCTCGGAATAATAAAGAGGGCCGAGTAAGTTAGCACACAGGGCTCATAGTGACGTGACCACGAGCCTTGTGTAGATTCCGACAGCCTTGCTTTCGTCGTGCCAATTTGGCGTCAACGGGTCTGCGAGGCAGGCGAGACAAGACCCGTCAACTCACCTGGTCGTAGAGCTGGCCGACGAATCCGACTACCTGATCGTTGACCGTGATGGTGCCGGTGTCCTGGATCTTGCGTACAAGGTCTTGCTTGGAGCTGCTCTTCTTGGCCAAGTGAACGAGGAACTGTGCCACATACCGATCGCTGGAGCCCCAGGATCGAGTGGAGCTGATCGCTGACCCACTGCTCGATTCCGGCCATGGCGCCTTGCCCCTAATCCTCTAAAACAGAAATAATAAAAGTGGAAGCGCGGGCCCCAGTAGAGCCCTCGCTCAGCGCGAAAAGGCAGGCGCCCGCTGCAGAAGCGCTCAGCGGCTGTTTCTCGTAAGACCGCAGAAGCCTACCTGATTTCTACTGCAAGACGTCACTGTTCGTTGGCTTCTGTGCACTAGCTCTCAGAGTGCGAGATTATGTGGAGCAATCTAATTCAGGTGTAACACCGCGGACACAAAATGTACCGCATGCTGAGCGTTTGATCGTTTGATCGTCAAAAGCACGTTAGATGCGCGGCGCCATGTTGTTGTTTGTTTTGTGTATGGATGGATGGAGAGATGTTAACGGTGTGACCTTTATAATGGTTTGTAGCTTGCGCTACCTAGACTATAATAATAATAATAATAATAATAATATTTATTTGCATACAAAAATCTGATCCTGGGTGGCGTGCACGGCTGTGCAGAAAGGTTAAAACCCGTACGCGAGTGCGCCTGCCAGCCCGCCACCCAAGATTTGAAAGAAAAAAAAAAAAAACACGCACACGCACACATATACCAGATTTGTACATAGGGCCGCAACCCAAAATGTAAAAAAAAAAAAATGAAGGTGAAATGTAGAGTGAAGATGACTCCACGTATACCTATAAGAACACACACACAAACACACACTACACTACACCACTATTATGACGCCTGCTGCTGTAGGTGCTTTGAGAACAAGCGACACATCGACACAGATTCAGTACGGTCCTGGGGAAGCGGAGAACGTATGCTGAGCGGGGCCGAGATGAAGTCCTCAATGCCGGCTAAGATCAGGCAGGGAACGGTGGTGATAAACTAATAAAAAAAGTATAAACTAATACTACAAACATATTTCAATTTTCTGCCTTCTAGAAATCTGGAAACTACAGAAACACAGGAGTGCAGTAGTGTGCCTAGATCGCTCTTCGAACGGCGTCGGAGTAGAGGCCTTTTTGACCAGCGGCGGCGGCGGGGGATCGGCGTCGGATGTTTATCGGCACGGACGCGCCGTGGCGCGGTGTGGTGCCATTTTGCGTCGCGGTTACGGATTGGCGCGTAATTCAAAATTAGTTCGCGCGACGTTTTGAAATTATATGGAAAACAAGCGAGTTGGACACCGATATTGGCGATGATTTTATCTAATTATTTAGGGTGATTAGAGCAAACATTTAGCGATCGAGAGAAATTCGAGTAATGGGCTCCACCACTGATCAGTGGACTCCACGGGTCCCAACTTCGTCTGCTATGTTTCCTTTCAAAATAATATAATTATTAAAATTTAACAGTTAAAAAAAAATATATATATATATATATATATATTTATATATATTTTGCATTGTATGTAAACTTTTTATTGGGTATCGAGCATATCACCTGTCAATATTGTGCGAGATAGCAACACTTCAGATGCCGGAATTTATTCACTATGATGAATGATGACACCGCAATTAATGGAAAGGTGCAAGTGAGCTGGACAAGAGTGTCGATAATAATCCCTGGAGAACGGGAACAAATCCACTTTTCCGGGATTATTATTGTCGTTATTTACCTTACTTTCTATTCATTTTTACTTCAATACCTTCAGGGCCAGCGTTATAGATAGGAGTGGTCATACAATAAATAAAATTATATAAAATGTGAAATGCAAAGGCAAGGCACAAATCAGGTTACGGCACGGTATAACATAATAGTATAGAGCAGATCTGAACAAACAATCGGGCTGGATTATGGAAACCAAAGTGGGAAAACAATTCCAATCTTAAAATATTTTGAAAAAAAAAAAAAAAAAACTAGTTAGGCTTTTCTAAATTTTAGATATGACAAAATCGACTCGCAGCTGAGGTAAAGATAGGTCGCCAGACGAGGACCCTAGTACCAGACTACACTTTATTCATTCATTCATTTATTGTTCATTCATTTTTATTATAGAGAGCGGGCGAAAAATGGACGATAACAAAAATACTATATACTGGTTAGACAGTTGCGCAGATCTATTCATTCACCTAATAAATACAATTTCAGCAAAAACTGAACATTTCTTTCTAAAAATCTGCTGCCCTGGGAAGATATCACTTATTATCTTTTGTAATAAGAATATACCGTATACGGGGTGTTTCTTAAGCCAG
>JAZHYW010053161.1:0-42112 GCA_037355805.1 Ixodes ricinus | reverse complement strand
GTTTTATGGTTGATCACTTCCGCAACCAGGGCCGGCCCTGCACCATCAAGCGCCCTGGGCAAGCTCCGGCCGCAACGCCGCGCGCCCGCCCCGCCCCGCCCCGCCCCCGTTTTCTTTTTTTATACGCCCCTATCTACTAGGTACGACACCATGTTGTTAGTAAACATGTGAGTGGTGACCCAAAACGAGCGCTTTGTGAGACAGAGAACCCCATTCCAAAAACAGACGGCGATCGGGCTGCCGTGTCCAATAAAATCAAAAAGCAAAACAAAACAAAAAACTAAAAAGGTATGCGGCGGCGCTCCCATTTTGATGGCACCCTGGGCGACCGCCCAGGTCGCCACCCTAGGCTGGCCCTGTCCGCAACTACGCACCTACGGCAGCTTGCAGCCATTACGAGAGCGGCTTGGCTTGGCTTGACTAGGCCTGACCACTTGGCAGCAAAGAAAATTGACTTGGTGGCTAGATAAATTGGACGCAATTCGAGACTTGCGGAGCCGAAAATTGGAAGTGCATTCATTACGTGAGAGAAAAACAGAAGTCCAAATATTGGTACCCGTTTTGAGAGTGCGTTCATTATGCAAGTGCGTTCATTACACAAGTAACTATGCTAGTATGTACTTTATGTACAATGTATTTAAAGTACTTCCCAACACAGTTATTTTCTAATGTGCGAGTGTACTATTTTTCTATTTCACACCATTGACTGAATGAGCATTATCATTATTTTGTCTGAATAGGGTGCATTCACTTGAATTCAGGTAAACTTGTCAAGTGGGGCTTTCGTGTGGAAAAAAAAATAGCATGTGAGAGCCCGAATTATGTAAGGTAAACACTGGAGTGCCACATGGTCAGATGCACCAAATTCTTAATTGCAGTAGAACTGCATCAATATATTTTCCCGTTATTACATCCATAGCCAACAATACTTTTTTAACCTCAACAGAACTTCAAAACTTACGTATTGATGTACAGTTTTTCCTCCAAGCAATGGTGCTGTTGTCAGAGCGCATGCATGCAACTGGCAACCTCCACCAAGGCTCATGTGCAGCTCTCTTTCATCTCTTTGCTACTTGTGCATTTGTTTTTGTACACGTTTTCTGGTTTCGTTAGAATTCCTTCATCATGGAAAAGAAGCTACATCTCTTCAAGAAACACATTTGCCACACTGTCAACCACAGATCAAAACCCAGACGGAAAATGGCAGTATAGCGCTAGAGAACTTGAGGTCCGCTTTAAGCAAGACTCAGAAAGCTGCACAAGAGCTGTGGCAAACAGCAGCACACCCATCAAAGAGCTGCCCAGACATCCAAAAGGGTTGCAGCTCCCCACAAAGACACTTTTACTTTAAGGAAAGCTGAATACTAGCACTAGGTGGCTATTTCTATCTTTTAGAGCACAGCTCTAAGGTGCCCGTTTCTGGCTTGAGCAGCGTCGCCATCGGCATCGGCGTAACCGTAATGCGTCGGCATAACGCATCGAGCGTGATGCGTCAGGCGTCACCATAATTGTAACGCGTCGCCGTAACTGTTATGCGTTGGCGTAACGCATCGGCGTGACGCGTCGGCGGTGTAACGCATCGGCGTGACGCGTCGGCGGTGTAACACATCAGAGTGACGCGTTACACCGCCGCGCGCATGCATCATGGGACGTCGCATGCATCATAGTGTGCATTATGGAAACGTCCCATAATGCACCATGCGGAGAGGGAGGAGGGGGAGAAGGAGGGGGAGGATGAAGGAGGAGGAGAAAGAGGGAGGAGGAAGAGGGAGGGAGGAGGATGAGGAGGAAGAAGGAAGAGGAGGGGAGGAGGCGAGGAGCACGGGAGGAGTAGATGAGGAGGGACGAAGAGAGGGTACGGATGAGGAGGAGGGGCATACCGTCCCCTCCGTACCCCCCCTCCTCCTCCTCAAGAGCTGCGCTCTAATTCGGCATTACAGGGAGTTGTAAACGTCTTTCATTTTTTGAAGGAGTTTGAGTGCTCCAAGTCTGCAGATGTCCTTGCCCACCCAGAGTGTTTTAGATTGTTATATTTTCTGGCATCACACATTTGTTTACAGTAGTAGAAGGGTATGTACTTGGGCCAGTTGGTGATCCATGTTTCCGAGGGTAAAAGTGCTAAAAACAACGGACAAGTAAAAGAAACGAACAACACAAAGTGCTCTGTGTTGTCTGCGTTTTTTTACTTGTCCGTTGTTTTTCGTGCTTTTACCCTCGGAAATAAGTTTACAGTAGTCAACTGAAAAGCGTATCAATGAGGTCCTACTGCAGATTTTTGTTTCCAAGTTATGTGAGTTTTGGTATTCTGCTGCATACTGGTCCTTTTTCAGCTGCAAGTAAAACCCCTTTTCAAGTGTGACCCCACACAATACCTGACCTACCTTTGAAATGGGGGTGACCACAAGGGAATCCATTCCAGTCCGTGCATTGTAGCTGTTCTGCTTGCAGAACCCGGGTCAATGACATAGATGATGCCGTCAATGGTCAGGGAGGTCTCCGCTATGTTGGTTGCCAAGACAACCTGCACAAAGCCCCATTCACCGATTGGTTCTTACAGTCCTGCATTACTGCACAAAACAGAGTGGAGGAAGGCGAAAAATTTCAACAACTGGTGCTTTAAGTCTGAGGCAACACTCCTCGACTGCTTTTAAAAGGGCAGGGAGCCTTCCCAATTTCACCCGTTTTTCAAGACATAAAGTGTGAACCCAAAATTACTATCCCGAAAGGGCTAAACGGTTGAGTCATAAGGAATTAAAATGGTAATCTTGCTCTACACTGTCGGGTGAGGTATCACATAAGCAGATCCTAACTATTTCTACAATAACCACCCAAACAACAAAGACAAATATGAAGCTGCAAGCACACTAAAAGATTTGTCAGAAATGGCATATTGAATGGAATGCTTCCGAGAAGCTGGTCGAATATTTTCAGCCGCACCAGCAGACCCGAAGACTCTACAGGCCGAAGGTCAGAACAAGCAGTTATAAAAAGTTGCACAAGATCAACGTAAATACCGTCACGACCGTTTATAACGAAGTCGGTTATAACGAAATAGTGCCTATAGCGAAGAGATTACGATTTCCCATTCCCATTCACACTTTTTCAATGTATTTGTATCTGTTTTTAGCAAAGAAAAATGAGCGGCTCCTGCGAATTTAGGAAGAGAAGTTTACCAATAATTAAAAGAAATGATCAAATTCGGAAAGTTTACAGAGTTGCAGACCGCCACACTTTGCTACCCAGAACGAGCTGCAGACATGCCCAGCAAAGGCCGCTGGCGGCAGCCTCTGCATGTCTGCATCGGAGAAGCCATCGTGGCGTGCCGGGAGGAGAGTTCGGAGCGCGAGCGACAACGCACCAACACGTACCGACGAAGACGATGGAGAGTGCCTAGATTTAAGAGAGGGAGCAACTCCAACCACAGAGAGCATTTGCAATTTAATGGTGGACGCCTCCCGGGCAGATTGGTGCGAGTGCGTCTGCATTTGGTTGTCTCGTGGCCGGTGTGGCGAGGAAACCAGGCGGAGAGGTGGACACGTTTTCGGACAGAGAACGCGTTTGGCTCCTTGCAGGCTGCAGCTTGTTTTGCAAACGCTGCCCAGTGCCCACAAACCATGTGACCCCAATGGAGCAGTTGCCCCCTCTCTTAAATCTAGGCTCTCTATACCGTTAAAAACTAACTTGAGCGCCGTTCAAACTCGGTGCAGTGCACGCTTCTTTGTTTGCCTTGTGTTCAGTGTCAGCGTTGCTAGTCGGCGTAGACACTCTCTGAGCAAAGGTCTAGCTTCGCTCAAGCACCGATTTGGCGACTCATCGCCACTCAATGAAGGCAAGTCCCGGCTCCGCCACCATCTTGATGGGGAAGACGAAGGCGATCTCCTTGAAACAAGTGTGCTGCCATCCTTAACGAAGTGCGCATAAACGTAAAGAATGCCATCCACCGCCGGCGTCCCTTGCAGCGGCCAGCTGTCGACACGGCAGCGGCCTCGCAGCTGTCGACCGTGTCGTCACGGTCGACACGGTATGTGCACGGTCTGTACATAGCTTACAGGATCTTCTTGCGATCGGAGCTTCCTGCAGTTGGGGAGAAGCGGCTCCGATCTAGCAGAGAGCGCATGCAGGGAAGCCTAGACCGCTTTCGGCAGTCACGATCAACGTGTGCCCGTGGCGGCCTGTGTTATCTTTTTTTTTTCCGTGTTACATTTATGGAGTTTAGATATAACGAAGAAGTGGATATAGCGAAGTGATTTCAGATTCCCGTTGACTTCGTTATAACTGGTCTTGACTACAGTAAAACCTCGTTAATCCAAATCTCATGGGACCGGCAAAAATGTCCGAATTATCCTAAAGTCGAAATATCAAATGGGCAAAGAAAAGTGCGCAAAACCGTTTCTCTGTGACATACCTTTATTTTGGGAAGAAATCTGTTATTGCCGCCTGCTTTCTGGACGACATTTGGGCGGAGACAACAACTTTCCTTAGCGCGGTCAGGTGTTCCACCGCACTCGCACTGTCAGGGGTGTTGTAGAAAAATTCTTAGAGCACAACAAGAGCCTCCGTGGCCTCTCGCACAGTGCGACGCGGCGGCGGCTTCTTACACGGACAGTCTTCTTCTTCGTCTGAAGCATGCCCGTCGTCACATAGGGCATCCCTGATGGTCTCATCGTCACTCGGCTGACCGGCCACAACAACACAGTCATCAATCGCAAGGTAGTCCGCAAGTTGCACTTGGGGCAGGAAGGACACCGTCGAAACAGCCGTCATCGTCTTCAGCGACGTCTGGGGTCTCCGCCACCTGACAAGCTTCGGATCGAACAAAGTCGCTGTGCTTAAAACAGTTTGCGATAACCTTAGCGGGTGTGCTGTTCCTTACGTGCGACAAAATGTGGATCGCGCTGAGGTGCGAAACTTCGTATTCCTTTGCAGTTTTGGTGCACAGCAACATTCACTCCAATACGTGCTTCCTGTATCTAATTTTCACGTACTGAATTATCCCTTGATCCATGGGTTGAAGGGCAGCAGTAGTGTTCGGAGGCAAAAACACGACCTGAATGCACTACAGTCCCGACACGTTGGAGTGGGCGCTGCAATTATCGATGAACATGACACCTTGCGCTTCTTAGCGCGGAAGCGTCAATCTAGCTGGTGCAGCCAAGCTTGAAAAATTTCAGACGTCACCCAGGCCTTCCGGTTCGCTTGGTAGTCCACGGGAAGTTGTTTGAGATTTTTGAAACATCTCGGCTTCTTCGCCTTTCCAATCACAAGAAGTGGCAAGCGCTCCGCACCAGTCATGTTTGCTCCGAGGAGAACTGTAATCCTCTCTTTACTTCTCTTGCCGCCTGTGCAGGGGTCTCCTTTCAGTCTGATGGTTTTGTCTAGTAGGGCTTTGTAAAACAACGCTGTCTCGTCTGCGTTGAAGATGTCGTTCGGCTCACATGCAGAGAGGTGCTCGCGAAGCTTGACGTTTTTCCAGTCATCGACTACATTGCCGTCGACGGCACCTTTCTGTTCGCACACGTGTGTGAAGACTAGTCCATGTCTGCCTTTGAAGCGGGCAAACCAGCCTTTTGATGCTTTGAATGAAACAATCTTAATCTTCACTGCATACCTCTCCGCTTGCACGCAGATCAGAGGACCACTCAAGGGCAACTGCGCGTCCCGTGCGCTGACAATCCACTGCAGCAAGACCTCTTCTAGTTTCGGACGCGCCTTCGCACGCTTTCTTTTCACATTGAACTTCTCGCTCTCGAAAGCCCGTAGGATCTCGGCCTCATTTTTCACGTACGTGGCCAAAGTGCTTCTCTTGACGTCATACCTTTCCATCACTTGTCGTCGAGAGATGCCGTCCTTCAAGGCCCTCAGTATTTCCACTTTCGTCGCTAAATCCTTGGCCTTGTACGTCAGCCACTCTGCTGGCGGCGCCGCCATGGAAGTTGCTGCACGTGATGACGACATGCCAGGAGCGTGCGAACCAGTGCGTCGAACAGTGCGGTGTTCCAGAGCAAAACTGGCGTGAAACACGGAGAACCGAAAGAGATGGGAAAACCCAAAAGAAACCATGTGTGCACCTCGGATGGATAGCAGCGGTTATACCCTTTAGAATGGGCGGTAGCTTGCGCCCACCTACCGAATTCATCCAAATTAACCATAGCGCACCCAACTGCCTCCAAATTAATAAGCGTTTGGTGCCATTGACTGATACACATGTTTGACGGGACCGGATCAGCAGTTCAAATTATTCGAATTTCCGAATTAGTGGGCGTTGAATTAATGAGGTTTTACTGTAAAAAGAATTGGATGCTCGCTACCTTTCTGGCACCAGGAGGCGTTGGCTCGAAGATCTTGGCTTGCAATTCCGAGGGCAGGTTGGAGTAGATGGGCAAGATGAGGAGCTCACGAACCTTGGACCCCAGTTTCCGTGTGCGCTCCTGAAGGTAGAAGGCACACCTTGGTCACAAGCGTGCAAGCCTACAAAAACACATAACCAAGCAGCCTGGAGGAACAAACAATTTTATAGAAAATGTAACTACATTGAATTTGAACCCTCTCTTACTAAACCAGATTGATTCAGTAAACTAAAGGCTAGTCCACACATTTGTGCTCGAGCATGATTGAGTGCATTGCAACTGCTAGTGACTACATTGAAATATCACCCCTTCACTTCTTCTCACAAGTTATCTACTGCTCGAGTGGAGAGTAATACAAATTCAATGCCTGTTTTAGGCACTTGCATCTGAAGAAACAGCGTCAACAGAGATTGACTGTAACTTGGTACGAGTTGCTATGGCAACCTATTGTCATATGCCCCCATTATAGATGACGCAAAGAGTTGGATCGCAGAGTGCAACGACCGACCTATCCTGTGTGGAGGAGGGCATGGGCACACGTATTGCAAGCCGATTGCAACTGCTATGATCACGCCGACAAACGTGAATGTCAATGAATGTCGGCATGGTGAAAGATTTATTCGTATAAGTGAAGTGTTTAACTCTCTCCTCACCGCACTTATTGAAATCGATTAATTTGATCGATGGCTTTCAAACCCCTATTTAAACGCGTTAAGCGCTCGTTTTTAGACATGTGGCTCCATCTAGGATGTTACGGAGGAACTCTGCTTTGAGTTTCGGTTTCGACTCATGCTTTTCCGCGAGGGGGTAATTTTTTACGCAACTTTGAAGTTCAAGGATTGTGAGCGATCGCATCAAGTTCGGCGTCTTTGTCGTACGACGACAGCTCCTCAAAAACATAATTTTACTTGCGATTCTGGTGCATACGCAGTCAGAAGATGATGTTCATTTTATTGGATTTTAGTTTCGATTGTGGCAGTGGGTCGAACCAGCCGGGATTGTCCACGGGTGCCCGTCGGTACGTTTTCCTGTGGACATACTGGGCGTGTTCCGAATGCATTATTTTTCGTCTGCAGGGTGTCGACCTTATATAAGAGTTAATTTTATGCTTTCAGCAGCAAGACAAGTGGAGTTTTTTTCCTAGAAGACGGCCCGGTCCCGACATCGGCATCACACTACGTAGTAGCACGAAGCCCTTTGGTCGGGGCTTCGGGGAGTGGTAGCCAGGGTGTCTAGCAAATTATTATTTTGAAATTCCCTGACTTTTCCAGGTTTTCCCTGACAATTTCAGGTGAAATTCCCTGACCATTGTAGAGTCGGTTAAATATATAAGACCATTACAACATAAGGCATTTTTTATTAAATAAAGCACAATAATAATCAGCACAAATTAGGATATCTGACTAGATTGTCTAATATTGTACAAAGTTTATGCAAACACAATCTGCTCTTGCTGCTTAAGAGTGTCAGTTATTCCACAAGAATTGTCCAAGCAGTGCACACATCTTACCTTCTTAAAGTGGATGCTGAACCGATATCTGAAGCTGTCAAGATAAGCCCCGAACAAGCTTCCGGGACCGCTGCTTATACCTAAAAATGCTATTCATGTAAAGGATGGATGACCGGATTATTATATTTCTCTTGGAATGACGGCTCGCCGGTGAACCAGAAGCGCCAGAAGCCTCCGGCGCTGCCGGTGCCCCTCTGCGGAGTTACTGGCAACGAGAACTGACGACAACAAGCCGCAACGGAGCCTGACGTGGGCAGTAGCCGGGCTGCCCCGTGCGCCTACAGCGCCGACGCAAGTTGCCGCTTTGAATAATAGTAGACGTTGATGCCCATCGCTGGAAGCTCTGCCATCCAGTCCGTCGCTATCCTGCGCCACTACCTGCCAGCCACCCGCCACACCCCAGTCCACTTCTGCACCTGCGTCAGTAACGACTGGCGTGCGCCAGATTGACTGCTGTTCCTGCTGCATCGTCGCTTTCGCCTACCCGCATCGTAACAGACTGAGTAACACCGGAACGACTCGGCGCTGGTCGGAAGAACTCGAAGAGGTTCTTCTCGACCAGCGCCACCGCTTGCTCGGCCTAATACGCTCGCTTAGGCCGTTTCATGCGCCGCATAGGTGTCGCGGGTCGCAAACTGCACATGATGAACACTGTTCGACAAACTTATCAGATAAATAATGCATTTCTTTTAAAAATATATCTCACATCGCTTCGGGAACGGGTTCACCGCCGCATTTCCGTTTGGTCCCCGCCACTCACGGCGGCGTGAGCGCACGCCGGGAGCCAGCGAGGTAGGTCGGTGCACGTTGAGTCGGAGCCAACTTTGAGTGGCTCCACCATAGCCCGCGTGCTGCATGTGACAGGAGAAAGTTGTCGTCACGAAGCGAGCTTTCAAAGAACCTCACCAGGTGCACCTTATAATATTTATTTCCATAAATCATACATCTTAGACTAATCGATTGTTTCAAGTACCGTTATTCATCGAGCCATTCGTGTGCTGCAAATATCAAAACGACAAAAGAATTTAGACTTGTTTTTCGGTTCAGCATCCCTTTAAAGGGGAACTCCGCCGATTTTGTGTAGGCTTCGATTTGGCTGGAAATTTGCAGTACCGCATCAATAACCCTTTCCTCAACTGATAACTAAAATATTTTATAAAAATAAAAATATTCCGGTGAAGTTGTTAATTCTACAGAGTTACACCGGCCCGCGAGAGGTCGGTGAGGGCGACTCACTGCGCAACCTTGCACTGAAAAATCACTACTTTTCCCTACCCGCAGTACGTGCCACGTGATGGGCAAGCAGGCCCAGGCGACTCGGGTGAAGCCGCCGCGCAGTGGCTTTCCGGGCGCCACACGTAGATTATTTTTTTCGCAGCTTCAGGGTTGAAAGTTCCTCGGCCAGCGCGTGTAGCAACCCGTGCTCCGAGATAGATCATGGGAACAGTGCCGGGGAAAAAGCTTCTTTTTGCCCTTGTTTTCGTGGGGAAAACAATGCGCTTCCAGGCAGTAATGTGAAGGTCAGCCACCTCAAGGTGCTTTAGAGCGAGCTGTGCGCCGAGAGAACTAGTACAAAATCACGTGAAACATTTTCACTTATGCTCGGAATACTTGCATAGCCGTGTGCTACGAGCTGAGTATCCTTCAACAGCTGGAACAGCTTCAAGAGCGGCTTACGACGCAAACTCAAGCCGGTTTTGACCACTTTATACGACATCCGTCCAAAGAAGCGCTAATAATATTGTGAAAAATAGTACAATCTAGCACTATAGGTCGACTAATTTTGCACAATCACATTTGTTATCCGGTTGGTCCAGTGTTTAGCTCGTTTATATATAAACACTGATTTCTGTTTCGGCGCTTAATCTAGCTCGTGCTACTCGGGTCTCACTATTGCAACGCCGATATGTTGAAGGCGAGAAGTAAGACGCCTAAACAAAGTTCAAGTCTGAATTTGGACATGACTTCCGACATACTGCTATTCCTGTCTGCTATTACAGGGGTTTATGGAGCAGGTGTTGAGCTCCATTAATATATGATAGAGCCTTTGTCTGGTCTGTCAAATGGTTGGTGTGCTATATTCTCTGCCCAGAAGAAGTGATGAAAACGCCTTTAATTTATTTTATTACGGGAGAAATTTTATAAGTGGCTGAAAGTTTTTTTTAAACCATGAAAATATTAATGTCGTTGAGGGGAGGCAATGCAAATTTACAGCTAATGAAAACTGTGCTAAATCAAAACTTAATTTCCAAAAAATGTTATATTGCATTACTCCCCTTCCCATAGTGCTCTCGTAGATAAGTGTTTGAACGCGCTGCATACTACTCAAAAAGATAAAAGAAGAAAAATAGGTTACACGTTTGTTTAGTAATGCTTGTTAGCTTCTATTTGAATTAAAAAGTTTTATGATGTCTTTCTGTACCTGTGCACTATTGTATCAAGCAAAGAGCATTTATTTTTAAGATTGAACACTGTATTTGTGTATTTTGGTACGCATTCCATTGCACTTGATGTTTTGGGCTGGTGGTTGCAAAGTTCTTTGAATTGTCATTTTAACATCTCGCCATCTCAGTAACCTGCCCATATCCTGATCTACACGAATGCAGTTCATCCCATTTTATACATTTCATTGTTTACGAAAATCGCAGTCTACATGTGTTAGGTACTAGCCCAGCACGCAACATGTTCGGCGTTTTGGAAGAAGCCGAGCGAATGCACGTACCACACGCACGAACGCTGAAAATGGCATCGGACCAGATAGCGCTATCAGAAACTGTCTATAGATCTTTTGCTAAACTACGGTAAGTACCAAGGAGCATATTTATGCCACGAGTAGTTACACGTGCTGGTGCCTGCAACAGTAACTTTTCTAAAGAAAACACCCAAAACAAATGGCACGCTTCCTTCAGGTTATACGAGCGTGTGGGGCACCTGTACCCACATTCTGGGCATTTTCCGTGGTAAGCTTTGGCAATTGCTGCTCAAAAAAATGTACTGCGTGACCCTTCAACCTTTCTTGGGCAGCCATCTTCTAATAAAATGAAACCGGATTTACTTTGGGCGATTTCACGCTAAACTGAGCGAGCCGTTGATTGAGCGTGCATCAGAAGTTGCAAAAAACGAAGCTTCTAAAAATTCCAGTTGCTCCTTTTTTTTTTCTTTTTTATAGTTGTCTGGCATGTAGGCCAAAGGTTATACTTTTGTGCAAATATAGATTATTATCAGCTCTCAAATAGCCTTACGAGACGCCCGTGGTTTTCTCGCTGTTAGCCGCGTAAAAGGCGAGCGCCGAGCGTGCCGACTGACATGGCCGCGCGCCTCCCTACCCAACTGCAGACGTCACGCTTGGGTGGCGGGGAAAACCCGGGAAAAACTAGGGAGAACGATGTTTCGGTTTCGGCAGCAAGCAAAATACCACTTTTTTAATTAAACTAGATTGAATCTGAGAGAACGAGTTAGCAATTCGGAATCAGGAAGCCCATCCGCGATTCAGATGATGCCTTTGGATTAGGTAAGCTCTGGAAAATGTCCCGTGACTACCCCCTTTAAGGGGAGTCGATTTTTTTCTTGCAGGAGACTGGCCTCCATTAGTGATTCACGGAGCAGCCTTCGCTTCTTTTCTTCTAGTTCTTTCACAAGAGCGGCCACTCTTTTCTTGTTTTTCTGAACATCTGACTCCTCCCGACTTTCTTCCTTCTTTTTCTGCAATTTCTCTCGAAAGACGCTGTAGGAATTGCGAACCATCCGCACCATCTTGTCAGTAATTTCAACCTTGTCCACGCCGCCTGCTTCCAGCACAGCGTCGTGTACTACTCGCTGCGCTATGAGCGATTCTTCTTTCAAGTTTTCAACAATGCACTCTTTGTTGACTGAGAAGCCTCTTTCTACAGCAGCATTGCCGTGAGACAAGCATAGAATGATCTTGATGAAAGACAACAGCTCTTTGTGATCATGGGAGCAGAGATCAAGCCACAGAACGTCCAGCCTCTCTTCTTTCCTGTCAAAATCTTTCAGTTTTTTCTGTGCAAGGCCCAGTGAACAGATCTGTACATAGGAACGATGGGCCCGTTCTGCTTGTAGACCGGTCAGCCACTGGTCTTCTGAAAGCACTTCAAGTGCGAGGGTCAGTCGTTTGCGGCCAGCCTCCGGAGACAATGCGAATGCTGGATCCAAGCAGCTGGCACCCCTAGTTAGTTTATGCTTCAACGGTGACCTCTCCATCACCTTTCGGGAGCACACCTTAACGAAGGAAACGCAGTCTTTCTTGAATTTGAGCAAGGTGAGCTGTGGTAGCTTGGGCGCCTTGCGGAGCTCGTTCTTTGCGGCAAACCCAACGTCAAAGGCGGCTACAGCTATACAGTTCTCGGGTTTTTCCAAATCAACCTTCAGTAGCTTAAGGGGCGTGTCCGCAGCATTCAGGATTTCCTTCTTGAGAATTCTTGCAAGCAGCGATCGTAGGACGTCATACAGTGCCGTCGAAAGAAAGGGAACCATTGGCTTGTCGGTCTGAAATTCTGCCAAAAATGGCTCCAGTTCTTCAGCAATCGACAGCATGAAGGCTAGTTTTGCCGGCAACAGCTGATCACCGAGTGCGTTCACAACGGCGCTGTAGCTGGAGCATGTCGGCCGCTTGTTTTCCTTTGTTGAGCACTCTACGAACTTTGCCAAGTTCGGAAGAACTTGTAATGCCCTGGTGATGACCTTGCCGTTTTCGAGCCACCTTACTGCACAGAACTTGAGAGGAAATAGTGTGCTCCCGGTGAAGTTGGCATAATCGGCACGACGAGCAGGCACATATTTGAAGAGGTTGTAGCTGCTGCGAAGAAATGCTACTACATCCCAACCAGTTGCAGCATGGCCTGCCTTGTATGCACCATTGATTACGTGCAGCCCACAACTTCCAATGTCCAGAATATTGTGGCTCTCGTCCGATTCCTTCAGTTCTTCCTTCAGCGACTTTAGAAACTTCAAGTTTACATTTGGGCCATCCATAGAAACTTGTAGTATCTTCGCTTGCTTGATCGGTTCTGTGGCCTCCGTGAATGCTGATGCCAGGTCCTCCGCACAGGTGTGGCCCAGGAAGCACGAAGTGAGGTACTGCGTCTTCACAGTGCCACTGGTAGTGTCCCAATATCGGACAAGCACATCCATCTGTTGCTTCTGAGTCACTTTGTTGAGCGACTCGTCAAACGAAACAACTACGAAATGCACACTGGCGAGGCTTGTTAGCAACTTGTTCCGAAAGTAGGGCGCAATACCATGGCAGATGGTATATCCTACCTTGTCCTTCCCCAACTGAAGTTTTGCAGCGACTTCACACGCGGGAAACATGAGAGGGAAGAGTGAGGCCGATGCTGCTGTAGAACGAAGGGATCCGTGAATCGCTACCGAGTTTAAGCACCAAATTATCTCGGCCTTTGTCACAGCGCTCTTCAGTAGAAAGCCGCTCATCGACGTCTTCACACTTGTTGAGGTGACTGCAGGCTCCTCCGGGGCACATGTGTGGTCTCCGCTACATCCGGCCGAAACGTTCGTTGCTGCCGTAAAAAATGACAGAAGTCCAGATTGGGAACGGCTTGACTGCGACTTCAAAGCAGCAAGGTGCTTTTTGCTCGATGCGTGACTGGAAACTGCCGTGTTTCCCATGTTGCTCAAAGAAAACGTTTTGCGGCACATTGAGCACTGAGCACTGTGAGGATCACTTTGCACGGGCTTAATCCAACTTGCATATTCCGATATATTCGGATTCGTCCAGTCCGGATTAAACAAGCACTTTCTTGCCGCCGACATCGTCAACGAAGAGGCCACTTCCGGAAACACGATGGAAACACGACGCTCAACGACACACGTCAATAACCGAATGTATGGCCGCATCCAAAAGTATCCGAAAGCGAAAGTGCGCATCGCCAGATGCGCACGTTCGGATACTTTCGGATCGGATTGGATTGGATTGCGGTCTGCGGCTTTCCCATTTGTTACTAAGTCTAGTGGCTGTAACTGGATCTAGCCTAGTGTCGTGCCCTTAATCCAATCCAATCCAATGCATGGCTTGGACTGAATTTGTCGGCTGTTCCCTTTGCATCGGGTAGCACACACTACATCGGGTGAGCAGAGCCCGCGTTCCGCTCTAAGCAGAATTTATTGCCTATTTTTCTGCTCCCAAGTCGTCGAGCCTTTGCTCAGGGAACTCGATGGCCTTTCCGGCTCATTTTCCCTGACTGGGCTCGCTTTTTGACAATATCCCTGACAATTCCCTGATTTTTCCCAGTACTTAAAATTTTCCCTGACAATTCCCGGTTTTCCCGGTCGCTAGACACCCTGGGTACAGTCATCACGGGGCTAACTTTTTTTTTCTGCACAACAAGAAGCTTTGCACGGAGGGTTTTAAAACCTGCCGGATATGTTTCTAGAAGAGTAAGGTACAAAATGTTTATTTTGGATTCTTTTTAACACTTTTGCAGGGCATACTAAATTAAACTTTTCTATGGTTACATAAAATTTGACATTAAATTTCTTTTTCTTGCACTATATATTAAATGTTTTGATTGCCATTTACAATTCTAGAAAAGAGAATTCCTTTAGCTACATTTCAGTATGATTTGGTGTATCTATTAGCGAAATTTGCAACTAAAAAATTAATTTACTGAGACCACCCCATAACAGCCTTTTTTCCTGTGGTAAGAAGAGTTAGTGCCCCACAAAATACACGTTTACTGCCCCATACAATGCATATTTCTTATTTTGCATGCTTCAAGCATGTGCTGAAGTCTTGGTTATTACAGGTGCAGACTGTTTCTAAAGTCCTCTGCCTAAACAATATAATTTTCATCACATTCGCAGCATCCGAGTAAAGCGAGTTTAGTAGCATTGGCATTGTTAACACTGATTCTGTCACCCGTGTGATCCTCTTCCGTGCTGTCCCATGGCTGAAATTACTATGTTTGCTTCTTTGACTATAGTAAAACATTTGGACTAGGTAAGTATATATGTGCAGTAAGGTCGTGTACTGTCTCAAGTCTACGGTGTCCAGGGCTGGCACATTACTTTTCTCCTTTCCAATCAGTCTCCCGAGCCCTCGTTTAAAACATTAAAATAAACAAAGATCCTAGATGGTCTGCAAACATCCTAGATGGTCTGCAAAAAAAGAAAACGGTTCTGTCTGTTTGTCAGTTATGATGTCGCAAAGAGGCAACATGCTCCGTGTTTGTGAAGGCAAGGCAAAAACAGCTGACAGCAGCGAAAAAGCAACCACTGCATCACAGGCGCTCATGACCGTCAAGTTTGTCGGAGTCGTCACACTTGATGCACAGGTGTGCGTGCATGGTACAGAGCGTGTTGACGCAGTTGCAATGAATGCAACCGTATCAAATAAAATGTGTCGTTCAATGTCTAAACAGTTAGTCTGCCAGAGTTTATGACAACATTCGTACATTCAATCTACGTATACCTTTAGCACCAGCTGCCCACTGCCATATTCGATTTGCAGGAGCGGTCTATAACACACGCCAGAACTAAATGCCCTGCACTTTTCTGCACCGTGCTACACGTGTCTGCATCGGGGCAGGCTGGTGCAAGTAAATGGAACGAGCCTACTGTCGCACACTATGGACGAGAAATTTAGTGAGCGCGGTATCACTGCTAGCCTGAGGTCTTGAACATGCATCACGCACTAGCGATACAGGATTGCATGCCGGTTCCAGTACGACGCTCATCTAGTCTGAAACAGACAGGGGTGGGGATTGAACCCGGGACCCGGGGTTCCACCGCACCAGCTTTCGCTTCAAGTGCTCCGAGCTGCGGCGCGTTAATGCAGTCGGCCACCGATCCCCCCCACACAGCTGTAGCTATCGCACTGAGTGCAAGCATCTGAACCCCAGTGTTGTCGGCAAAGGCGGTGCTGACCATGAGCAGCTCCTGACACGACTCGATCTCCTCCTGGCCGGTGAGGAAGACCAGGATGTCCCCAAGGGGCTGGGTGATGTGGATCTGCAGCACCGTGACCACACAAGCGTCCAGGTAGTCTGCCTCGGGTGCCTGTCGGGGAAGACGGCTTTGTCCAGGTCTCCGCCACGCGGTGTAGTGCCACGACAGAATGCTAGCACTACTGTAGAGCATCTCTGTACAAAAGTCATTACGTGCCCAAAGAAGTCTTTGCCACATCTGCCTAGCAGAAGAGTGAGTTTGCATGTTAGCCTCGCAGATCTTATATTACATAGCAATGTTAGTTGTAACGAGGAATGTCCCGAACTTTCGTTGTGTCCGAGGTTCAACCGGTTCGGCGGACGTTCACATTCAAACTTTCGAGAAAATTCAACGAGCTTTGGTTTTTTAAGCAATGTTGTTTAAACATAAAAGAAAACTTTTACCATTTTATAAATATTGCAACCCTCCTTGGCCTGGTGGCATTTGTTCCGTTTTTAATATATGCGCATGCATATAATCGTCAAACTTCAGTCGCTCTTTTAAGGAACTTTGCATTAAATGTTAGAAAAGTCGAACCTGGTCACACTTGAACCTGGGCAGATTCGCTACATCCTCATGTTGTAACAATGTCATGCAATATGGTGATGTTGTGACAGAATCAGCATTCAGCATGTTCAGCTTAAAGCATAATCGAGATTGCACTTCTTACTATCGAGACCTGTCGTAATCCGCCTGCATATTAGTCCTAACAAAACATATGAGGAGCTAGAAGACGCACAAACCTTGGTGTAGTATATGTCCACAGGAAACCTCCTACCGGGAATCTTGAAAATGGGTGCATCGTCAAAGAACTGCAAAAGCACACAAAGGGCATAAATTTCGTAAATGCAGTGCATGCTAAAATTACGCACTGATTTTAGTTTAGAAAATACAGTCTTGCATTTTCAGTGAACAATAAAACACAGGCATAGTGTTTAACTTCATAGTAGTCATGTGCGAGTGGTTAATTTTGAGTTCAAAGCAAATAGCGGTTTCGGCCGAATATTTTCTAATCAGATATTGAATAGTTTTTCTAAGGCTTTCACTACTGCACCATGCTTAAACCAAAACTGAGCAGAATTCGTGAAGGTTGTTCCCAAGCTTTCACTTGTCAATTTTTAAGCTAAATCAATTGTAATCTAATTGTATTTATCGACTGTGGCATCCAAAAGTTCAATGCCTGCAATGGGTTGGCAAGTAAATGACACATTTATCACAAGATTAAACCTATGAGGTGCCCGGCTGTACCTAATCGAGGGGATTTACACATATTCTTAATATATACAAATACCCTTTCTCCAGTCACGAATTATTAATGCAAGTTGTCAGGGCATTTCTTGCACATGCATAATAGCAAGCCTAATTTTGAAAACTTTACTACAATGCAGATATCAACATTCACAAAGTTTCCGTTCCTTTTTAAATACATGAGACGAGCGCGTGCACCATCCCGCTTTGAAAGTGTGCTTTCCTCCTAAGCATGCGGCTGCAATATTTGTACTTTTCAAAGTGTTGATCGTGACGTTTCAGCCCCACTGAGTGCGCTTCTCACCTAGCACCGGTGCAGTGGGGAGAAGCAACACCCTCCGGAAATGAGCTCCAGTGGGTGTTGCTTCTCCGCAGCGCACCGGTGCTCAGTAAGAAGTAGCGATGGGCCGAACTTTTGCCGAACCGAAAGTTCAGCGCCGAATCTTGGATTCGGCAAAGCCGAACTTTTGCCGAACTTTTCTAAAGATTCGGCAAAGATTCGGCAAAAATACATTGTTACCAGACTTAACGTTGATATTTCGTTTTTTCTGCCGAAAAAAGGTTTTATGTTTCTTTTTTCTTAACTTAAATGCAACTATGTAATGCATATTGACATAGTTATTACTAAATAAGGTGATATTCTACAAGATAATTGTATCGGTGTCGTTTTTGTGTGTTTACTAGCAATTTTAGTGACTCCTTGCAGAAGTGGCGTGACAACGAGGATGGGTAGAAGCGAGCGTGGCGCAGACGCTACGAGAGTTTCGGTTTTGAGGCATCATCAGCGCAAGCCTGCATGTGCATGTGTAACATCAACCTCCTTGGTGTACATTGTTAAAATGAAGGCAATAACGCTGCGTTCTTGCTTTCTCTGGGAGTCACCGTTTTGTGCGCGAAAACGAATGCAACGGTTGCCGACTTCACCAGAAGAGATAATAATAATATTGTACATATGCATGTTTTTCGATTTGAGTCACTTGACATCAGCTTTGCATGAAAGTGTGCGTCCCATATTCGCAACGTCTCGTTTTTAACCTTTAAAATGCCAGTTTCTGGTGTTAGGACACACACGAACGTTTCGGAAGATAGGGAGAGTTAGGAATGTCGGATGTGCAACGTCGAGCATTATAGTTCTGTGTTTAGTTTTATGCAGATACATGAAAATCGCGAAATAACACTAATTGAAAAAGCAATATTATTTTGTTTTGGAACACACTACTCCTGAGCCGAAAACAGAATTGTTATAATTGCGAGGAGTGCTTTAGAATAATTGTCGGCCAATGTTTCAGAATGCACCGCATCATTGGTCACTTGCGCAGTGGACTGCGTAAATTACTGGTCGATCTTCTATTCTTGAGGCAGAAAATAGTTGAAGAGAACCACACTCGCTCACAAACGCACAGTTACCGCGTTGCCTACTCCACACCTCGCCGTAACCGCTGGTTGTACTACACTGTACGATGGTAACCGCACGACTGCACGGCGTCCATTTGCAATCCATGGCTCCGTCGCGTTCTCGCGCGTGCGCAGACATTTGCCGAATTTTCCGAATCTTTGCCGAACTTTCCTTCAAAAGTTCGGCATTTGCCGAACTTTGCCGAATCTGAAGTTCGGCAGATTCAGTCCATCACTTAGTAAGAAGCGTGCTCAACAAGGCTATCCTTGCCGCAATCAACGCTTCGAGAAATATGAATATCGCAAATCACCTCGAAGAGAATATCAAAGAGTGCATTGTCCAAAACTACTAGTATTCAAAAATTCGAATATTTTCACAACAGTTCATAGTGAAGTTCAGTGTTCGAATTCCATAACCACATGGCACCAAATTGCATGCAAGTGTCACATGATCCCCACACAATAAAACATAGTGTCGACTTGAGCGAGCAAGATATGGTTTCAGAATAGGACAAAAACTTCCACCATGTGCCTGGTTGTTTTCTTTGAAGTGTAAAAAAATTACAATGAAGAGGGCTGCTGTTGATGCTCTCACAAGAAAAAAGCTGCTTACAGAAAACAGGTAAGCTTACCCATACCAACGAAGGAAACAATTTTATTTTGAACAATATTTGAATTAGGAGGTATCTGCTGATTTCACATTTGGAATCTTTCAGAGGCAGCTTTGTCACGCCACAAAAATCATTCCTGCAGCAGTTACAGCTTTCACCAGTCCTACATCATATCCAGGCTTCAAAAAAGTCTGAAATTCACATTTCATCAACATTTTGTTTTGTTTGCTGATTTTTATTTAAAAAAACCTCCAACAGCACCTTAATATATTAGTATTATAGAAAGACTAATAATGAAGTTGTGGCATAAGCAACTTATACTTATGCCATAACTTTTCCTAAAAGTGTTTGAGTGTTTATTTTCCCTGCTTCCTTGCTTTATATAACAATGTTCTCCCAGCTTGTACTGCCTGACTTCAATGTTTAATAAATGATGATGATGCAACTTGTCAAAAGCTGTTTGCTTTTTCAAAACAAAGTAGATATTGTGCTATATTAAATGCCCACCATACAGTAGGACTCTCATTAATTCAAACTCTATGAAGCCACAAATTTTGTTTGAATTATCAGAAGTTTCTGGCACCCCTCTCCCTCTCCACACCCCATTCCCCCACCCCCTTCTCTCTCCGATGTCAGTGGACAATTGATTAGAGAGAGTTGCACGTGCTTTACTTGTTTTTTTTTTATTAATAAAACATGTTTCAATCAATCAATCAATTATCACAAATTCATCTAAATATGATGCAAGATAAAATTATGATTTACCATATGAATGGCTACACATACAAAGCAGATATTTTATGATTTCCTCAACATAGGCCCACTGACCATAAGCAGGTATGCCACACATGAAACATTTGTGAAATGTAATGGCATGAGTTTATTTATCCCTCAAAAATGCTGTTTATCGTGAACTGTTTAGACAGATACATGACAACTGCATATGGCACAAATGATATGTTGATCAGACATATCTATTGTTATGGACCCATAGAGCTATGAAAATGGGTGCACCATGCAGCAACTTTATAGTAACTTGCACGGATATTGTGATGTGGAACTATGCCATGCCGCCACGTCGCAGCGTCCGTGCAAGTTGCTATGGAAATTTCCACGTGGTGCATGTTTCCATAGCTCATGTGTGCCTTTAAGTCTCGGTTGAGTGCGTTTCACCGAGCACTGGTGCACTGCGAAGAAGCAAAACCCGCGGAAGCAAGCTCCGTGGCTGTTGCCTCACTGCAATGCACTGATGCTCAGAAAGAAGCGCACTCAATGGGGCCGCGAAACAAAAAGTATTGATTAAACTAAAATATTGTTCGAATTAAGCAGCTTAAGAATACATTAAGAACATAGCAAGAAAACCAAAATTTAATAATTTGTTTGAATTAACCAGAAGTATGATATATCCAAGTCTGAATTATCGTGAGCCTACTGTAATAAATAAAATTATTTTGTTCTTTTGAATAAAGGGCTCTCAGTATGAATACTCAATGAAGAGAATGTTTAAAAAGCCCCTGAAAAGAAAAAGAAATTTTTTTAAACAGTCTGGTTGGTTGCGTGTTAAAAAATTAATTTTACGCAAAGAAAAATTTTTTAGAGCTATATGATGGTGTGAGACGCAATTTAGTCCATAGTAACCTCCTTTGCACTTGTTTTCTCTCTCGTCATTTTGGGCGCGTGGAGGAGAGGTGGGTTGGCTTGACCATCACAGTGAGGTGGAGAGGATAAATGACCATCTCGTTGAGGTGGAAAAGTGTACGACTACAGTCAGACCCGACTATATCGAACCCGTTTACATCGAATTATCCCATATATCGAACAATGTTTGTGCACAGTAATGTTACAGTGATAATATATAGCGAAATCTACGGTTACATCGAACAAAAATTGCAGCCGCTACACGACATATCGAACTGCCAAGATCGCCGTTCTGCTTTGCAAGCTGGCTTTCCCCCAGCTCGTGCAGCCGCATTGGGAGAAAACCAGCTTACAGAGCACGCTAACTTTTTTTTTTTTTTTTTCTTTTTTTGGGCGGTTGCATTGGTTATTTGGAAGAAAAAAATGCTTGAGGTACACCTAAGCACTTCTTATGAGTTGTGAATGCGAAAGCATGCAAGCCGCTCGTCACTCTCTCTTTCGTCAGCTGCATACTTTTCGTCACCGGTGAGCACGCGTGCTGCCCTGGGCACGCGACCTTGGACGCTCCGTGTTAATGGTGCGCTGATGGACATGCAGTGCCATGGGGTGAGCAGTCGTGGAAACTGACGAGCGCAGCGGCCAATGGGAGCCCCGTCGATGCGCGCACAGCCAATGGAACCAAAGGCGAAATTCATCAGCTTTACTTCGCTCCTTTGGGATCGGAGAAACTAGGTGCAGCTTTTGCACTTAAAACTGATGACGTCAGCTCGCTCCATAGGACAGTTAATGCTTTCGCATTAAAAAATTCTCTTTGCGGAGGGAACGGGAAGACGATGCTCAGTGCTCTTTCTCCCCGCTCCGTCCACAAAAGAGAATATTATTGTTTCTTCCAAATGGCTGACGCGGCCGCCCAGAAGAAAAAAGCCAGCTTGCTCTGCTAGCTGGCTTTCCCGCAACGCCGCTGTCTTCGTCAGGGAAAAGCTAACTTGCAGAGCAAAACGGCGCTCTTCAGGAGAAGGTGCTCCTGCTCGGAAGTGCTCCGTGCTCTCAGCATATTTCGGCGCTAATGCGCGAATATAGAAGGCAGCGGCCTCAGCATTTTGAAGTCCGTCGATAGCGCAGAAAAATATTGTCATCGTGGATGCAATGAAGAAAAAGCAGCAGAAAATGCAAGACTATTTCACTGTGTAATATGTCAGCAGAAAGTGAATTTTGAGAGTCAAACTCGTTAGAACTTTTATATCAAATTATCCGTTATATCAAACTGGTAGACGTTTTTTTGCAAGTGTGATATAAACTGGTTTGACTGTATTCCGTGATATCATGAACTTTGGGAGCATAAGTTGAAATGAATTTCAGCACCGTCAATATTGCTCTAAAATTGTGTTTTTTTTTCAGAAAATATGAATTTTTTGACACAAATGTTTAAATTATTGTTTAAAAAAAATTTTCTTTTTCAGGGTTTTTTTAATAACCTATATAATATAGCTTATGTCGGAGAAATTCTTACCTCTTTTTAGATCAAACACAAACATTTTACTGAGGTGACCTGGCATAAACTTACAATTTTAAATGGGCATAACTGAAACCAAGGCAAGTGTCACAGAGGACAAAAACTTGACCTCTTGTGCTGTGTTCTTCCATTAAACCTATCCCAGACCCAGGTTAATTTAACGTGGGAGATGTTTAATGCCCACTGCTTGCCAAAACATAACAGCAGCCACAGAAAAAGACATATAAACATCCAACTTTGATGTTGAAATATTACATTTTTACAGCCTGCTTGAAGACCAAAGCCCCCTCACCTCCGAGAACTTCTCAGCATCCAGAGTGGCAGAGGAGATGAGCAGCTTGAGATCTGGCCGAAACCTCGCAATGTCTTTGACCAGGCCAAAAAGAATGTCCGTATGCAATGTCCTTTCGTGGGCCTCATCTACTATGATGACACTACGAGGGGAAAGACCGACATCGAAAACAGAAACATACAACATGAAAACACTGCAGAATACTAACTTAGTAATACAATCCAGTCGTATTGCAACGGACGTGGCAGATTTGGCAGCGCACGCGTCTCCAATGCGGAAGTATTGGGTTCAAGCCCCATCAGTCTTGCTTTTTCTTTTCATTCTCCTGCTGGAAAGTTCCAGTCCAGTCTTGACGGTTATTGCGCATTTTGGTTTAGAACGTTCTCGAACACACCGTGTTCAGTCGTAGCACGCTACACGAAGCCAGTCTTTCGCCAACACTCAATCCTACCGTTCTGCCAACAATGATGCCCGCAGTGCAAGTTTTTATTGACACAAGTATGGCACATTAGGCCTTTGGTTTTTCCAGTTATTCCTGCATTGTCACCTGTCATTTGGGACAATTGTCCGGTCATCAATTTTACATATCAATAAACTGTGTTTTCTCAGGTCTTACAAATTTGGGTATGGGCGCTTAGTGTGGAATGGGCGGATGTGCGGTATTCTACGGTATGACTGAAAAAGAGTGACCTGTTTTCAAGTACTGTATTTACTCGCATAATAAATGCACCCCCCCCCCCCCCCCCCCAACGGGCATCAATATCTTGACTTTTTTTTTCCCCTCCCGTAATCAACGCACCTCCAATTTTCGGATCCGCGAGTCTCAAATTGCGTCTAATTTAGCAAGCCACCAAGCCAGTTTTCTTTTGCCGCCATGCAGTCAGGCCAAGTCAAGCCAAGTGCATAGTTGCGGTAGTTACGGAAGTGATCTAACCGTGAAACCAAGTGTCACGCACACTTGACGAAGCTTGGGTCGAGGAATTACCGAGCCCCGGACACTCTTCGCCTATCGGATGCATTGCTGTCAACAAACAAGCCGTCGTCTGTGGTCCGCTTTCGGACCGTGAAATCGTGAGAGTGCTTAGGCCTAACTTCACATACTCGGGGCAAATGCATTTATTTAATCCATAACAGAACGGCACGGCGAGGTGCACGCCGTGCTGTAGGCTGAGAGTGTCTGGTAGCCTCTCCCTGAACGAAACTTGATCCGTGCAAGCGGGCTTCGGAGGTCGGCGGTTGGACCTCATACGAGTTCTTGTCTCCAGGAACGAAACTCTGATCCATGCGAGCGGGCTTCGGCGGTGGGGGGGTTGACTTCGTACGAGTTCTTATACGCATAGTCACGGATATACCTGAGTGTGCCCGCCGGATACTAGCAATATATACCGCCTAAGAACGGTGGTGTTGCTTTTTGTGCTGAGTGAGCTTCGTAGGGCGCTTTTCCTTCGGCAAAAGGCACCCCGAAAGCGCCCTAAAAAGGTTTGCAATTTATAAAGCATGGTTATTGTGGCGCGCCCCTGACCAGCCGTGGGTGCAACTCCATCACCGGAGATGTGCCACAGTACCTTGCCGCGTCATATTGGCACCTAATATGACATTTGCACGAAGTGAGTAAACGCAAAAATTTACCCCGTGTAATGAACACCCTCCCCAAATGTGCATCAATTTTTCAGGAAAAGAGTGCGTTCATTGTGCGAGTAATTACGGTATACATTTCTGGGTAAGTGGTACTTTGAAGAACATTTGTTTTTATTCGTTTCAGCTTAAGTTCCGACGCTACGAGCTAGTGGGACCAATCAAACAGCGTCAGAAGTGCAAGTCACTAGGCTTTTTCTGTTTATGATTGGTTCAGCAATGACAGAACATGTACAGAAACATGACGAACACCGTGATGGTGCGTTTTTGGCGCTGTCGGATCGGTTCCATCAGCTCGTAGCGTCGGCTGCGTCTGGACTTAAGGTGAAACGAAGTACAGCATATTTTGTTAGTAAATGCTTTGAACAAGCATTTACAAACAGAGTTATGGCGAATTCCACTAGTCATTTTGGAGCGCACCGAGATCGACTTTTCTGGAGCATTCAATTTCACTGGGCGATCGAGATTGAGACGGACAGTGTTCCACTTGTTGTTTTAAATAAGCTCCGCCTCCAGATCTCATCTGAATCCGAAAAATGAAAGCCGTTTAAAACTCCCTGTAACGCCGAATTAGAGCGCAGCTCTTGAGGAGGATGGAAGGGTACTGAAGGGAGGGTATACCCCTCCTCCCTCCTCCTCACCTCATCATCCTGCCTGCTACTCCGCTACGGGGGCCAGCATGGCGCCCGTGAGGTCATGTGACCCCCAGCCCCCCTGAGGTCACATGACCCCCGAGGTCACGTGGGCCCTCCTGAGGTCATGTGACCCCCGTGACGTCACGGGGTCACGTGACCTCACGGTTACGCCGACGCCAACGCCAATGCCACTCAAGCCGGAAACGGGTGCCTAAGGTCTGCGCTTTAAACATTCGCTCCGCTGATTTCGGCAGGTTCGACCGCAAACCAGCCTGGCCAGCCCACAATCCGTACATGTGACTTCCTTTCTTACCGGCATCTCGCCTCAAAAGTATTCGTAATGACTGCTCGCAAAGTGCCGCCCACTTTACAGCTGCTGCTGTCGCTTGATGCAGCTCATCGTCAAGTTTCTCGAGCAGCTCCTCCAGCAGCAGCGGCTCGAGAAGCAGCGACGACGAGGACTGCTTGTATATCCCGCATGAATTCCGACTGCCTTTTCGGATCTCCGCAGAAGAGGCCGAAAATCGAGATGTACTCGGACACCAATTGCAAGTATTCTGAAGAGGCAAGTGGGCTACACTGATGCACATTGCTTATCGACACGCATCTTTCACATCATGATTAACTTTGCTCGTGCGTTGAGCATGTGTTGTTAGTGCCGCAATTGTGAAGACATGTGCTTCGACATCTGGGACCACGGAAAGGGAATTCCCAAGAAGGTGAATAACGGGAAGACATCCGCCGATCCCAGAGGAGTGGTCATGTTCCACTGGGGATCCACTGGGGACTACATTCATATCGCATGCTCCATCTCGGATCAGGTGTACTGATCCCGGTGCGCTCTAAAAGGACCAGTGGAATTTGCCATTAGACCTGAGGCTCAAAGCTGTAGTCAGCTTAATCTACTTCACTTCCGCAAGAATCAATGCCAAACACTTGTTAGAATGTGCACTTTCTCTGACTGGATACCAGATTACAAAAAAGCTTTGCTCTTAAGCGTGGAATGCGATAGCGTAATCGGACCCCATTCGCTTCTCATGCTCTTCCCGCCAGTGAGCAGGAAGTGCGGCAGACATGGCCTAGTCAGTAGCGTGTCTGGCTCACAACCAAAAAGTCATGGGTTCGAATCCCGCCTAAAATTCTTCAGAATTTTCTTTAAGGCAAAATAAATTACTTTATAAAGTGAAATCATTTGACACATGCAGCAACCTTTAATTCGCATTACATATCATGTTTTCTAATAACTTTGATTCCATGCGTGACGTTGTGTTTCACGTGAGCGTTAGGGTTGTTTGAAATTCCCACACGAGGTCATGTGGCTGTGACGTCATGACCCTATTGACCAAACAGGATTTTCCCATCACGACACCACTGACGCTGCCGCCGGTTTTTCTGCGACACGAGCTCCTTAACGCTGTCGTGTTAAAAATGCCGGTTCCTCATGCGTGCCGGTCAAAAACTGAGGTCACAATCGAGGTGCTGCACACGCTCCACTGCACACAAACTACACACAATTATTCTCCACCACCATTCAACATTTGGCAAAACTGTAGAGATTACCCCGTCACATGATGCCACAATTTTTCCGATGGATTTAGCCGGGACATTCTTCGTCTAATTTGGGGCAAGAAAATTTCTGCACTAAAGTTAATGGGGCAAAAACTTTGCGTGATGTCAACGTGACACCGCAATTGCCCACCAAATTTAGCGGGCCACACCGTACACACGTCTGACTGGCAGCAAAACCTCGCCAATAATGGCCGTCGCCGTAAAACATGCCCCTTTAGTGTATGCACGGCTTTGGACACCCCATTGGGCAGTGGCCATGTCTTTCCACGGAGTATGACCGCATTCCTTCACCTGTAGCTTGCCAGGTCCGGTTCCGAAAGGAACTCCCTGAGCAGCATTCCGTCCGTCATGTACTTTAGCACCGTCCTCTCCGAGGTGCAGTCCTCAAATCGTATGCTGTAGCCCACCTGGAGACAAAACACGGCGACAGGTAAAGATTCCGGGCATATTGATTACTGTTTTGCGAATATTCAAAATTTAAAATAGTAAATTTGAATAATAGACTATTCAATATTCGCTTCGAGATGAGGTACTACAGTGCAACCCACTTATAACGATAATGAGAAAACGCAAAATTTCAATCGTTGTGACCGATTATCGTTGTATCCGGACTAGAAACTGATTATTTCCAGTCTAGAAACTCTAGAAACTGATCGTTATAAGCGGTACATCGTTATATGCAGTATCGTTATAAGTGGATTGCACTGTATATTCATATTTTTCTAAGTGTTGATCGCAGTGGGTTGGCACAATTGAGCACACTTTTTAACGTATTGGGTGGACAGCGAAGAAGCAACACCCTGGAAGCTTGCTCTGCAGGACTCATTCGCGCGTCATATTGCGAGAGACACACGAGAACCTACTACAAACTCGGGTGTCACAGCAACCAAAATGGCGAGCGCAGATCGCGGACAAAAGTGCAGGAACCCACTACGAACTTGCATGTCGTGGGAACAAATACCGCAGATCAACAGATCCACGTTTCACAGTGCGATGAACACAGGAAACCACACCGAACTCGCACATCACGGGAACCAATACCTCGCGCGCAAATCGCGGACTAGAAAATATTTTAAAAAACCCGGGAACGAGTTACGAATTTGCATGCTACAGGAACGAATACCGCAGATTACGGACAAAGCAGATTCGCATGTCACGGCGCAATAAACACGAGGAAACCTGCAGCGAACACGCTTGTCACACGTACCGATACTGCAGATCGCGCAAATGATGCGATTTCCGTCGGACATCGCGCGATCGATATTCGGCAGGCAATGTTTCGGAATTCTTATACTATGAATATTCAGCCCCAAAACCAGGATAAGCGATCTCTCGGGAACGGGCGTTCATACAGGACTTTACGGTACCACTAGCGTACCTCGTTGCCCAGTTTCACCGACAGTTCTTCGGAGACACGGGACGCAACACTCATGGCTGCCACTCGCCTCGGCTGGGTGCATCCAATCTTCATCTTGTTTGCCGTGTAGCCCTGAATAAAAACAAAGAGAATTTGGGGGAACACAAATAAACAAATTTAACACTCGGGAAGAAACGACTCAACATACAAAACCCTCAAGGAAGAAAGAGTCCCTCGAACCAACTTCGAAGCTTCCTAAAATTAGGCCGTTGTGAAAGCAGTTGGTTGTCAGAGCAGCTATCACTCTAAGTGAGTTTCGTTAAAACCAAAAAGTTGAAGGGAATGTTAAAATTTATTCTTAGTATAAAAAAATAAATAAAAAGTGTCAAACATTTACATTGGTTGCATCCTTGGGCAACAGGCAAAAATAATCAGAAAGTTAAACCATGCTGTCTACATCTCTCATTTTCACTGTTCAGGTTGGTCGTACGAGACAGAGCTGTAGCTATTTCGTACAAAATGACCATGCAATGCTGCAGCCCTACAGCGTGCCACATTTTTTGCAATCCTATCCGAATTCCAGCTGATAGGCCAACCTGCAACAAGGAAGGAAGAACCAGAAAGAACCCTTCTTTAATTGTGCAAAAAGGAAAAAAGCTCCTTTACGCCATTTTTTCTCATTTCCTGCATGCCTGCTGGCTGTTCATCTTTTGTGCAAGAAGGAAACAGAAGGTTGTACAAGGAAGACCCTCAGTATAGGGATATGCAAAATACTACTTAGCTTTTAAAGGCTGTAGGATGAAATGCTCTGGCCCTTTGACAAAACGTGGCCTTTCTTTGGCTGCCTGCCAGCGTTTCTTATCTCTACCGTTGTCCCCCACCACTTTGTAGTGAGCTGAAATACACCAGGGCTGCTACATTCCAGCCCATTTGTCAGGACTGAGCACCCACGGCGGTCATTCTTAATCCAACCTGTCCAGCTCTGGCAGCTCGCCGCCAAACGAATTGACAGCTATTACCCTTGCAGATGACATAGCTGCAAAAGAGCTCTGCAAAAACACTATGCGTTTCCTTCACTGCTCCCAAACTGCACCCCTGCTTCCGCCTACCTTCTCTTTCTTTCTTCTTAGTAGACATGTACACAGCGTGACACCGTTAGCTTTGAATGAGCGATTGCCGGTTCTTTAGCTTTTTAATGCGAATAGCATTCTTTGGATACTTCACGCACTTTTCGTCTATGTATCTATCTATCTATCTATCTATCTATCTATCTATCTATATATCTATCTGGCTATCTAACCTCTTACGCCGCGGGTCGATAAATAAATAAAAAAAGACCGGCGCCGGCGGGATTCGAACCGTTGACCCTTTGATCAGCAGGCAGACGCGCTAACCACAGAGCTATGAAGGCAGTCGTTCAAGGCCCTCTAAACACCTGTTTATATCTTCACACATCGCGCGCGTTCTCATGCATGAAGGCTCAATTCCGCTCTCGTGAGGCTTAGCACTGCGCTTAGCTCACCCTCTCCCGCGCTCGGGAGAGGGTGATGTAGCGGCCGTGCTCACCCTCACGAGAGCGGAATGAGCCCTCGTGCATGGAACGCGCGGCACCGGTAGCTGTGACAGCGCTATAAGGCGCGTCCTATGGTAAAGATATAAACAACCGTTTAGAGTACCGTTGGTTGAGACTAGCTGAGACGCCAGAAAGTCTGGTCGGTACCATTTTGAGTGTTTGTGCGTATGGCGCGTGCTTTGCTCGCCTTCCTAAGTGACACAAACGCACGTGCTGGGCTGCGGGAGATCGTGCGCAGGGCTGTGAAAGTGTCAACAAATTTAGAATCGCCTCAAGAGTGGGCTGGAGTATCTAGAGTGTGCCGGCCACCTGACGAACGCGCATAACTCCAGCACCGTTTGATGCTATTCGCATTAACGTAGATAATCATTCCCAAAGGATGGGTTCTGCTGATTTTTTTCTCTCGGAATCGGAAGGCTATCGATAAACAACACTGCTGTGTTGGAAAGTGCTCATTTAGGACTCTAACCTAAGAATAGTTTCATGCTCGGCAATATTCCTGTTAAAGCAAAACGCGAGAAGCATGCGTTCATAACACATTCGCAATAACATGTGTACGCAGCTTATTATGTGCCTATTAGCCATTTGCAAAGGCATAAGTAAGCTCTACCGGTATGGGCCAGGCTATTTGGGATGGCCTGGACTCTCCAGAGTTAAATGAAGAACTATAAACTTAAACAAGAAGAAAAACAGAAGAAAGAAAATTAAATTTCTGCCAGGTAGGAAAGACCTGCCATGGATCGGCTTGTGATTATACTTAGCGTAAAATCCCGAGAGATGCCCCACCTCTAAACAATATAACCCACCCCTATTTTTGGCTTGATTTGCTTTTTTTTTTTTTAACACCAAAGATAGCCTATCTTTAGTAATCATAGTGCTTGTATCAGTGATGACCTCAACATAAATGCAACTAGTTTAGCTATGGCGGGATTTAAGCGTAACATTGCTGACTGGGAAGTACAGTCATCTTTGCTTCATTTCCCCTCACCGCGATAACAAGTTTGACAGAGACACATTATCTAAAAAAAGCATTTTTTCAACTTTTCTTGATTGCACACCGAAAGTTAGCCTACTCCTTATTTCCACCCAATTTACTCTCGATTTTTGTTGAGCTATCTCTAGGGATTTTACGGTAACCCTTCTCACTGCCACCCCTGAGACAACTCTTTGACCTCCCATGCACACTCCTGCTGCTCTCGAGCATGCTTGTTTTGCGTTTTGAGCCCTCCGTGCCACTCCCAATTCAATTCATGTAAAACAAAATTAATGCGGGCTTGTCTCGCCATTTATGGAGAGGTCGCTAAAACACGTAGGACCTCTATGTTAATTTTTGGCAAACAAGTGGAGCGCATGTTTCTTGATCCAGCACCATTGCTTTGTTTCACGGGTGTAGCCATGACGCATCAGTGTGGCATGCACGTCAGTTCTTTGATGTACGAAACAATTTATGAACTTTCTACTAGTAAATCAGAATTTTTATGAAAACAACAACAATGAGGCAGCTTATCTAAGTGGCTTGTTTACACGGCCCGTTATGGACGCAACAGTAGAGCTTTCCGGCATCAAGTATTTGCTGCGTCCATGTCGGCGGACCGATCCAGTGGAAAGACGTGACTGCACGTCATTTCTACGTATTTCTGGCTCCCATATTGCTGTTGGCACCATGCTAGGAAGAACACCATTTCTGAGTTACTAGCATAAATGTCCGCTGAACCGACACTCGAAAAAAAAAGCTCGGCGGGGGTGAGGAGCAGCCAGAAAAAACCCGGTAGTGAAAGGGTTACAGGAGGGCACTTAAAATGAGAAGAAGGGTATGTAGCAGGCACTCACGGCTTCGTAAAGGTACTGAGGTATCTGAGTGGTTTTCCCAGAGCCAGTTTCGCCCTCGATGATGAGTATCTGAAACAGCAAGGACGAGAAAATGAAAGGCTCATCAATGACATTTCTGCTGCATCGCCTATTCCAAGCAATAAATGTTAGAAAGTATAGTGACTCCATCCACATCTTGAAGTTCCAAAACTTTGCATAGAAACAAGGATATTCAATAAGTAGAACACAAGAGGGAAGACAAGCAAAGTGAGCAAATCTAACCCCAACTCAACCCGAGACCCATAGCGTGGGTGCAGACGAACGTTCAGGACACGGGCTTTAATTGAATGTAGTAAGCAATTGTAATGTACTGGGTGCTTGTTTTCAAGCTTTGCAAACTGTTTGGAAAAAACGCACGAAAGCACTTCCTGAGTTGTGAATGCGAAAGCATGAATGTCGTTCTTCGTGCCGCGGCCGCTTGTGATCCCCTCGACGCCCTCGGCCGTTCCTGCTACAGCGCGTGCACGCAGCGCCATGGGGTGACGCTAATTGAAACTGACGCGCGGCGGCTTCTTATTACTGCCGTTTTGCGTGGCTGTTTGCGTGGTTTCAAAGCTGGGATGCCTCAAATCTCAACTTCGGGAATTTATCTGTCGTTTGGAGCGGCTGATGACGTCGGCTCGCTCCCATGGGACAGTTAATGTTTTCGCATTAATAAACAGACAAGTGGAAGAAGCGTTCCGGGCGCCATAGTGCTAGATGCAGTTGACAGTCGGCTTACCTGGTGATCAGCTATGGCCTGCAAGAGATCCTCACGAAAGGGAAAGATAGGTAAGCTTCTCCGAGTTTCTTGTAATGAGAGCTTTTTTCGCTCTCCCTCGGAGAGCTCGGGATTCTTGTGCTGCAGAGACAAGAGCATCACGATTCAGCGTGAAAAGCCATGGTAATGCCCAAGAAATTTAAGTTTGGCACCGAGGTCTCACCTTATCCTTTGTCCCGGGTACCCGGAGAGCTTGGACAAACTCAATGGCATCCTCCAAGATCAGCTCATACTTTTTCTCCTGTAAATCAACACCACAAATTAAATGTGTCACACCAGACCATAGCAACAATGAACCGAACACAAATGATGTAAAACAATCAAAGAGAAGGCTGTAACTCAGCTCCGATTTCTATTACCGGCGTCCCTAGAAATCTTTTTCCTAAAACAAAAGCTTCGCTCTACCTTTCTAGCTAACACATTTGCAAGTCACATTTTAATTGTTTTATCTTTGTCAGTTAGCTTCTTTTCCCTGATACCCTTAGCTTACATGAAGGTAGTAGGTCATCTGATTAACCTCACGAGACAATCGAGTATAGTCTTCTAATATACACAGAACAATAAAAAGAAAAGTATGCAGTGATCCTAATGTGCTACACAGGCATGGAGTAGAACCTTCTATGTTTACAGGAGGGAAAATTATACTACTATTATATACACTACTCTCAGTTAAAGTAAATCACCTTACCTATACTATTTCTTCTTGTCTACTAGGTCACTAACCTCTCAACAGTCACTCAATCTGCATTTAAATTCAAATTACCCTCAGCTCTAACTGGCTGCAGGAACACTCCCAAGCAGCAGTCTCCACTCATAGCACAGCATGCATGAAACCCGGATATCCCGCTCTAAGAAATGATTTCACTTATGTCACAGATTGCCTGCAGTTACTGACAGGACTCGCATTGATGAGTCGTGAGAATATAATGACACCTGCCTTCTCGAATTGGAATAGAAGGCGGAAGAGGCAAATAGCAACAAGAGTAACAACCAAACAGCAAGCAGTAAAGCAGTATAAGTGAAGCCAGCGTTCAACTACCTTTTGCTTGTGCCTCTCGTGGGCGTCTCTGGCACCGAAGCGCAGCTGGGCAATGCCCAGTCGCTCTTCTTCCACTTGCGCTGTTCCGCCTGCGGCACCTGCTCCTTGGCGTCTACCTCGACGTACTCTCTCGATGTCGTCCTGCAGATGGGACATAGACCATGTTGTTTCAACCACGTCACCGAGATGTCGGAGTCGAAGTGCACCTGCCCTTTCTTCTCTTCAGGCTGCGGTAGCGCTGAACATTCTGCAATTCGCGAGCCTTCTCGTGCTCCTTGGCCAAGGTGAGGACCTTCTGCTTGTACTCCAGTTCTTTCCGCTCCCGTTCGCTCAGCCTGGAACAGAAGAATATCACTGTCAAAGGCAGCTCCAAGAATACTGCAATCATTCAGAGCTACTTGGCAAAACTCAAGAGCATGAGGTGAAATATCACCTTCTTGGCCTAAGCTCTATAGACACAAACATAGGATAGTTCCGGCAGATCTTACGCTGTAAAACAAGCCAGAGGCACCAGCATGTAGAAAGGTCGAGATTTTACCGAATTTGCATTGAGGTGGTGAGTTTCACATTGTGAAATTTCAAGAATGAGGCCAGCTATGAACTAGGAGAAAACATACACATAAAGAAAAGATCATTCACACCGCTGGACTAGCAACTGTTCCTAGTTCAGCTGGCCTTAATTCATGAGTATGGAACCAACCTAGCTCAGCTCAAGCCTGAAATTTCCAAGGCATAGTTCTCTTTCTGCATATAATGAGACCAACAACCTTGCCAAAGTCAATGGCGGAGATGTTCCCAGACGACCGAGCTAGTAATGAGTGCAACTTGTGGCACCACCTCTCGAAAAGAAAAGAGAGCAGACAGCACACTCCGTTGTCTGCTCGTTGCACCTATCGTGAGGTGGCACCACAAATTAAAATTCTCACTGACTCGGTCGCTTGTGAGCTACATCCGCTGTTGATTTTGGCAAGATTGTTGGTCTCGTTTCTATAGGGAGAGAAATATGCCTTGAAATTTCATGAGATGAAACTGACCATACCTCAGCAAACTCACTCACTCAGACTCACTCACACTCACCGCCTGATTGTGAGTGAGTTTGAGTGATTCCATGATATTACTCTCGTGAGACGATATTGAGGGACTCCCTGATATAAGTCTGAGTTCATAAGATGATACTGAGTGACTCTGTGATATCACTCTGGGTTCGTGAGATGATAATGAGTGACTCCATGATATGAGTCAGTTGGTGAGATGATATTAAGTGACTTTATGGTAGAGTCTGAGTTCGTGAGATGATACTGAGTGACTCAGTGATATGACTCCAAGTTTGTGACAGAGTGACTCTACATCATATTGGCGTGCGGTTGTGTATCACTACTGCATGGTCACATTTGAAGCTCAAAGCCTCAAATATGATGTGCTTAGAAAGAAAAATACCGCCCTTCAAGCTAAGACAAAGACACAAAAGAAGCCAAAACAAGCGGTATCTGGGTCCTTACTGAGCAGCGGCGCACCATTGCGCCCATGGCCGCCATTGCTGCCTCCGTCTTTGAGTGACAAAGTACCAAAGCCAACCGAACAAAAGTATAGTAAAATAGATAAATGGGCTAGTTGGTACATCACTGAATGGAAAGCGCCGCGAATAAACAAGGACGAAGAAGGTGACAAAGCGCACGAGCGCTTCGTCTTTGTCACCCTTCGTCTCGTTTATTGCGCTTTCCATTCAGGGAACAAAAGTAAGCAGCACAGTGAGTGAACCTGCGTGATAAATGTGAGTCCGTGATATTTCGTTATATCTTGTGAGTCGGCGATACCATTGATATTGCGTGATACTTGTGATGTGAGTCGTTCATAGTGGTGATATTTCATGATATTTGTGAGTCGGTGATATAGGCGATTTTACGTGCATTTGTGGGTCGGTGATGTTTCGTGGCATTTGTGGGTCGGTGATATTTCGTGGCATTTGTGGGTCGGTGATATTTCGTGACATTTGTGAGTTTGGTGATTTGTGACTTTGGTGATTTGTGACTTTAGCAATTTCTATGATATTGTTCATGATGAAATTCGAAGGTGACGTGATGAGTCGTGAGCTTTTTATATGTTGATAAGTTTTGTGATTTGAGTGACAGTGACTTCATTCTTGGTGGGCTTTTTGGTACTACTGCTTTTAGATCTTGGAAAAATTTGTGATTTGTGGACAAACTTTGGAAAAACTTTGTGAACATGATATGATATCGAGTGACTTGGATCCAAATGGTGACCAACGTAACTGACCACTTGATGCACATTGAGTGAAAGCTTGACCCGTCTATATGCTGGCTGCCGATTTTTCCGGCTCACTTTACAGCGTAAGATCCACTGGAGCCACCCTCTATATAACGTTATGTGTCAGCCTGTTCCCACAAGTTGGTTCTGCGAGGTCAAACCCCTTCCCTCTGCTCCCCTGGAGTGATCCGACTCCCTCCCACACCCTTCACACCCAGCTCCATAGCGAAACCCCCTTCCCCATAACATCCCTACCCCAAGCCTCCTCCCCGAACAAAAATTCCCAGCTACGGCACTGGCTGTGATTACACGACTTTATTCCTGCCACAGCACCAAACAGAGAGAGAGGGGCAAACTCACTTGACGTCGGAGAAGAGGAACTGCTCGTCCTGGATGTCCCCCTCGAGCTCGATGAGCTTGTCCTCCTTCCGCTTTTCGAGGTACTTGCGGCGGGACTCCACCCGTAGCTTGGGCAGGATCTTCTTGCGGTCCTCGGCCTCCAGCTTCAGCCGCTTGGCCGCCTCCTCAAAGGCCTGGGACAGAGAAGGAACTGGTCTCGTGCAACTGGGCGATGAGTCACTCTTGCCTAATTCAGCCGCGTCAGTAGTCCCTGACAGAGTGAGAATGGCAGGACGTGACGTTCTAACGCCCGGCCTCCAGGTGACGCTCCACGCATATCGCCGAGCTCCCCTGCCGTTTTCTCCTCATCTGTGACTACTGAAATTCATGTGCCGGTTATGTCTCGTTAATACGAACCCCGTTAGTATGAATACCTCGCTATATATAGACAACATTTTTGTGGACAGGGTGGGTAAATAGATGCGTCTTTGTCTCGTTATTATGCCAAGGTTGAAGCTTGGCTAGTTGGTGTGACATCTTGAAAAGGTTAAAAACAGCGCAAACAACGAAGGACGAGATTAATAGACAACTCACAATATGCATGCCTTTCGTGGAGGGCTGAGGTGTCCATGATTGCAAAACAGCACTGAACTGGGGGGCTATGTTTAACAAATGTTTCGTTTCTCCTAAAAAGAAACGGAAGTGACGGAACTGACGATATAGCATCCGATTGGTTAGAAGCTCAAATGACGAAAATTCCCTCTTTTGTAATTTGAGCCTCTAACCAATCGGACGCGATATCGTCAGTTCCGTCAGTTCCGTTTCTTTTTAGAGAAACGAGAACATCTGTCGAACATAGCCCCCCTGATCTATTCTAACCGAGCCAAAACGTACTACAAAAGATTTTTACCCTCAGGGGCACTAAAGTGTATCTTGAGTTTCTCTTCATGGCAATAACTCCTTCTACCAGCACTGAGAGTACTAGAAAATGCAACATTACGATGACGCGTGACCATTTTCCATTACAAACGTGACGAAACATTGTGACACGCTCCATTTCCGAGATATATCTAAGAAAAAAGGGGGTGAACACGCAATGTTTCGTTGCGTTTCAATAGGGAAAGGGCCACTCACTTTCGTAATGTCACTATCTCAGTGGTGCAAACAGAGTTTGCACCATTGAGCCATACAAAGATGATCTCAAAGGTCACTTCGGTGCTCCTTTAACACCATGTGCCACATTTTCCGTACTATAGCCTGCACGCAGCCTAGAGGGGCAAATTTCGAACATAAGGGCCGTGGACTATTCATCCCATTAAATTCTGCTAAGCCACAGAGCTCTGGAAAATGCCTGCCTTATTAGTACATAAAAAAGCTTGCATCGTATGCAAATCATCATTAGCATACTACAGGGGTGGCCAAGCTGTGGCCTCGCGAGCTGCATGCGGCTCTTTGCGTGCATAAAGTGTGGCTCCCTACCCTACACTACACCCACCCCCCCCCCCCCCCCGCTCACCCTCCCGGACACACAGAACGTCCCCTAAAGAGAAATGGAACATGTTTTAAATCGAAGGACAGACAGCGGGTTTGGTAGTGTTGAGCTACTGCTGGCTACCTTACGTACAGTTGGGCTGCTTGCTTTTGACTCGGATAGATTGAAAGATGTTCAAGTTTCCTTTATTGCTCTATACAAAAGTTCGACCCAATCCCCCCCCCGCCCCCCCGCGGCTTTTGGAATTTTCGTGGTTTTATTTGTGACTCTTATGCCGAGTCAGCCTGGCCACCCCTGGCATACTCCATCATTCACAAACTGTCATGCCTCCTTATGGCGAACAATCTAGAAAAAATAAAACATACTCCTATAGTTTCTTTTTTATGGCGATAACTTCTTCTACCCACGGTATAGTCTGCACCACATGAAATTTCACCTTTTAAACACGTATAGTCCGCGACTATGGCCCGGAAAATAGGGTAATCAAGTTTGTCCGCACCCTGCTCAGCGGTCTGCAAAAGCTGACAGTACAAGCAGGTACCTCGAACAAAAGCTGCATCATGAAATAACGCATAAAAAAAGAGCTCCTTCCAAAAGCTGCGACCGCACGTTCGCAGCTGCAAAACTATGAGCCTTGTTAAGCCAAGGTAATGTTTGGTGGTGAAAGCACTCGGGTATGCTTGTGCATTTCTTAACTCCCACCCTTTGAGGAGTTGTTGTGCGGCAGTGCGTGCACTGCCCTACCTTCTTGTCAGAGCGTTCCACGATATTCCTCGTCTTCTCCTTGTCTTTGTCCCGCAGCCTGGCGGCAAGCTCGTCCCGCTCCTTCAAGTCCTTGAGCCTCTCGTCCTCGGGATCTGAATCCCAGCTTGGTTCGGCCTTTGTCTTCTTGTCGTCGGGCTTTGCTCTTTGGCTGCAGATGAAGACAGCGCCCGATCTGAGTGATCTCAGACCCTTTGGTCTTGAAGGGGACACTAATCTCTCCCTTAAATAAACAAATTTCTTTCAGGTGCCTGAATTGAACACACATGTCCTAAAAATGAACTTTCTCTTAAAAAATAAAAAAGAAATGTAGCACCATATTTGCATTGCGGGACTCCTTTTGAGTATGAAAATATTCCAAAACGTGTATTTCTTCGAGATGCCGACCCTGAAATACAGTAGAAGCTGTGTTTCATAATTGCTCAAACGAGTCTCACAACATAGACATTATGCTTTTCTTGGAGGGGAGGGTAACTGTGTGTCGTGTGTGTCTTACTGAAGCAATGTGTTGTCGAGTCACTACAAAACATTTTTGGAAGGAGTTTGCTGGCCCATTAAGGAATCCATTCTTCCCCTTTAAAGACAGCTGAAGAACATATATTTTTAACTCACATTATTCTTAAAATAAAACAGTTCACAAGCTTACATACTTTATTGCCAACACTATATGCAATAGAAAGTGAGATTTTGGCTCGCAGCAAAGCACCAGTATGTTCCATAACTATGCCTAAACTAATGAAACACTTTACTTTCCAATAAGGACAACTGCAAGGGTCAAAATTGCAAAGAATTCTTTGCGGTATTCCATGAAGTCTTCCTTACAGACATATACAGGGTCTATTCAGAACTATTCACTGGTCATGAGGAAAAAAACAAACTCCTTATAGGATATGTGCAAAAAGTTGTAGAACGCGTTTATGGGAACAACTCAACACATACCTCTCGTCGTCACTAGCGTCATCCGTGGTATCTTTCTTCCGAAGGTGGCGCTTTTTCGTCGATTTCTGCGTTGAAGAGTAAACAGAATGTGAAACAAGAATGCAGGGACAATGATAAAAAATGAAAGACACACCTTTTTGACGGCGGAAACTGTACTGGCTTCGTCGTCGCTGTCTGGAAGCAGCTCATACTTTGCATTCTGCTCAAGGGCCTCCCTGATGGCTCGCTCATGAGCCCTGGCCGGTTTCTCACGCTGCTCCTGATGTGGGACCTGCAAAATGTGCTTGTCTGTAGCTCAAAGAAAGAAACCCAAACTTGTTAAAATAAACATAATATACCTGGAGAGATGGAAGAAAAAAAAATGGGGCTGAGTTTCTGCAGTTCGTTACTGCAGACTACATCGAAATGTGATAGTACTTCAATGTTTCTTCGATGAAAGCCTGATTCTGCTTAGTTAGCGATGGTTGTAATTGTGGCGTCCATAAGCGCAGTGAGCAGAGGACACACTCTTTTGTCTGCTCACTGCTCTTATCAAGAAATGGTGCCAAGAGTTACGACCATCAGCTAACTCTGTCATCTGCGAACATGCCCATTATGGACCCTGGGCAAGTTTGTTGGCCTCCATTTTTTACAGGAGAGCAGCAGTGCCTTGAAATTTCACCAAGTAAAATGTGCCACCTAAATGCACGTTCGGTGAAGTTACAGCTTTCTATGCGCAAGGGGTAATTCTTTCCGGCTCGTTTTACAGCGCCAAAATCCACTGTTGACACCTCATACATATTCGAGTCGTTCAAATGCCACTTCCAAGACAAAACTGTGTGTCCTAGGTAGATTTTCCTTTTCTTAATCTCGGAATAATAAAGAGGGCCGAGTAAGTTAGCACACAGGGCTCATAGTGACGTGACCACGAGCCTTGTGTAGATTCCGACAGCCTTGCTTTCGTCGTGCCAATTTGGCGTCAACGGGTCTGCGAGGCAGGCGAGACAAGACCCGTCAACTCACCTGGTCGTAGAGCTGGCCGACGAATCCGACTACCTGATCGTTGACCGTGATGGTGCCGGTGTCCTGGATCTTGCGTACAAGGTCTTGCTTGGAGCTGCTCTTCTTGGCCAAGTGAACGAGGAACTGTGCCACATACCGATCGCTGAGCCCCAGGATCGAGTGGAGCTGATCGCTGACCCACCTGCTCGATTCCGGCCATGGCGCCTTGCCCCTAATCCTCTAAAACAGAAATGAAAAAAGTGGAAGCGCGGGCCCCAGTAGAGCCCTCGCTCAGCGCGAAAGGCAGGCGCCCGCTGCAAGCGCTCAGCGGCTGTTTCTCGTAAGACGCAGAAGCCTACCTGATTTCTACTGCAAGACGTCACTGTTCATTGACTTTCTGCACTAGCTCTCAGAGTGCGAGATTATGTGGAGCAATCTAATTCAGGTGTAACAACGTGACACAAATGTACCAAATGTTGAGCGTTTGATCATTTGATCGTCAAAAGAACAGCGATAAGGTGCGCGGCGCCATGTTGTTGTTTTGTTTTGTGGGCGGATGGATGGAGAGATGCCAAGAGATGTTAACGCAAAACGGCTCTCGTGGTAACGGTGCGACCTTTATAGGAGGTCGCAGCTGGCGCTACCTCAGACTCATGAACCAATACTACAAACATATTTCACCTTTCTGCCAACCTTCTAAGCCAATTTCGAAGAAATCTGGAAACTAAGCAGAAACACAGGAGTGTAGTAGTGTGCCTAGATCACTCTTCGAACGGCGTCGGAGTAGAGGCCTTTTTGACCAGCGGCGGCGGCGGCTCGCGCCGGTGGCGCGGTGTGGTGCTATTTTGCGTCGCGGTTACGGGATTGGCGCGTAATTCAAAATTAGTTCGCGCGACGTTTTGAAATTATATGGAAAACAAGCAGTTGGACACCGATATTGGCGATGATTTTATCTAATTATTTAGGGTGATTAGAGCAAAAATTTAGCGATCGAGAGAAATTCGAGTAATGGGCTCCACCACTGATCAGTGGACTCCACGGGTCCCAACTTCGTCTGCTATGTTTCCTTTCAAAATAATATAATTATTAAAATTTAACAGTTAAAAAAAAATATATATATATATATATATATATTTATATATATTTTGCATTGTATGTAAACTTTTTATTGGGTATCGAGCATATCACCTGTCAATATTGTGCGAGATAGCAGCACTTCAGATGCCGGAATTTATTCACTATGATGAATGATGACACCGCAATTAATGGAAAGGTGCAAGCGAGCTGGACAAGAGTGTCGATAATAAATCCCTGGAGAACGGGAACAAATCCACTTTTCCGGGATTATTACTGTCGTTATTTACTTACTTCTCTATTCAGTTTTACTTCAATACCTTCAGGGCCAGCGTTATAGATAGGAGGGTCATACAATAAATAAAATTATATAAAATGTGAAATGCAAAGGCAAGGCACAAATCAGGTTACAGCACGGTATAACATAATAGTATAGAGCAGATCTGAACAAACAATCGGGCTGGATTATGGAAACCAAAGTGGGAAAACAATTCCGATCTAAAAATATTTTGAAAACAAAAACAAAAGAAAACTAGTTAGGCTTTTTCTAAATTTTAGATATGACAAAATCGACTCGCAGCTGAGGTAAAGATAGGTCGCCAGACGAGGACCCTAGTACCAGACTACACTTTATTCATTCATTCATTCATTGTTCATTCATTTTTATTATAGGGAGCGGGCAAAAAATGGACGATAACAAAAATACAATATACTGGTTAGACAGTTGCGCATGATCTATTCATTCACCTAATAAATACAATTTCAGCAAAAACTGAACATTTCTTTCTAAAAATCTGCTGCCCTGGGAAGATATCACTTATTATCTTTTGTAATAAGAATATACCGTATACGGGGTGTTTCGCTTCAGCCAGCAACAGGATTGCATAAAATTGAAAGAATAAAACACGGAAGACAAGCACAGGACAACCACTTTCTTTCATTTAGCAAACGACGTTTATTTTGGGCAGAGACATTTGCACCCTGAACGAGACCCCGACCAAGATAGGTTGATAAGGGAAGGCTAACCGGGAGATGGAAAGGTGATATGGGGACGGAAAGAAAAACTGGGAGTTGGAAAGGTGATAAAGGGAAAGAAAACGGAGAGATGGAAAGGGTGAGGGGCGAGACGGAATGAGAGACCACGAGGCACGGGCAGAGCTACCGTGATGGCAGTGCATTTACGGGGAGTTGCGAAATTTTTGGAAGTTCAGGCCTGATGAAGGTCCCACCTCACCGTCTTGATAAGGTTACTGCAGGTTACGGACGTGAAATCGTCGAAGTCACTTTCTCATCCAGAAAGCAGAAAA
>JAZHYW010053160.1:0-10375 GCA_037355805.1 Ixodes ricinus | reverse complement strand
AAGCGGTCAGCGTGTACACACCAGTCAGCACCTTGGGACAATGCCTACCTGGGCCGTACGTGGCGGCCTGTCGCTAAAATGCAGTCGCATTTGAAACAAGTGAGTAAGGAAGTTATCTAAAAAGTCTTTTATTTTATCAATTTTGTTTTTAGATACGCGGATAATATACAAAAATAGACCAAGGAAGCGCGTGTCTCCGAAGTCCCGTGAAAGAGCGGCATTTTAGAGGCTGTTCGATTATTGTCTTTACTCCCCTCTTGGTCTGAAAACCATTGTTGAGTGAACACCTATAGTGGTAGTGCTCGGTTAAGAAAAGTAAAAATAGCTTATCGTCATTTATCCCGCGAACTTATCAGATGATCGAAAACTGATTGCTCAATCTGCTGACCCTGAAGAGTCAGGCCGGCTTGATGTTGCCTTTCGTCACGGAATGCCACCACAGTTGGCACTGAACTCAGCGTCAACTCGGTGGCGGCTGATCAAACGGGGAGGGTTGACTAAAATTTATTAGCCGCTGTAGCCTTGACAATGATTTTGTTTTGTTCCGATAGATAGCGCGGCAGTCCATGTAAGCCCTTTTAGTAAGCCTATGTAAGCCCAGAGCCGTTTATACGGCTCTGTGTAATATAATGTGTGTAATATACGGCTCTATGTAAGCCACGCGCATTCAGGTTTTTTTTTCATATTGTGCGCGACTGTACGACGTTTTAACGTTTGCATGTGAACATCTCAAAATGAAATGCAGAGAAAAATCTCCACAACACGCGCGTGATTAATTTGAAGTGTAGGCAACACGCGCTTGCCTACACACATAAGGTAAAGAAGAAAAGAATCGGAAGGTTCGGCATGATCTTCCCGGAGCCTCCGGACATCCCAACGCAGCAACGACTCCTTGAGCTTTCTCAAGCCCAAGATGCACCACCGCCAAGGTCTGCATCGCGGTGTGTGTCCTTCGGTCCTGAGTTCCAGCCGATCCTGTTCCACGCCTATTCTCCGCCAGAGCAGATCAGACAGCGAATTGCAGACCCGGACCCAGATCCAGGCCTTTATTCACTTCCAGATTCCGCTTCATATACATGTCGAGATCGAGGATTATATCCATATATATACCCGTACCCACTACAAGGCCCAGGTTCAGGTTTGGGTTCAGGTTTGGGTACAGGCTCAAATTCAGGCCTATTAAATCAAAGTCAAGATGGAGGCCCATATCCAGGCCCAGGTTCAGTGTCAAGAGGGGATTCAGGCGGCCCACATCCACACCCATATCCACCGTCGGGTCCTTCTTTGGATTCAAGCTTGGGTATGGTTTCAGAATTTATTTCAGGCCTGTTCAATCAAGTCCCAAATTCAGGTCCATTTCCAGACCATGGTCTTGATTCAGGCCCGTTCTCCGGCCAGTATACGGGGCCACATGTGGATCCAGATCAGGGCTCATACCCAACCCCATATGCCATCTCGGTACCGCTTGCTGCGACTCCGACCACTCTCAATATATCGGAACCGTCTCCGGCAGCCCCGTTGTCATCGCCACACGCGACGGAGGTTCAGCGTGAAGGTCCCGAGATCGGCGCGCAAGAGAGTGCCAAAGAGCGCAGCCCTCTAGAAGGCTCGAAACGCACCGCACTCATCGTCATCGTGCTCCTGGTAATTTCCATAATCCTCGTTTTCTGCTGGGTCTTCTCGTGCTCGATTTACTCCCGCGTCTACATTCTGGAAACCACCTCTGCCCTGCCGGAGTTTCGACCGATTGAGGCAACCGATATGACGACAACGGACTTTCGCACCGACGCCGGATCACGGTCTACAATTCCAGACCCATTTGCAAAGACAGTGTCGAAAAATAATTCCATTGACAGCACTGGAGTTGGACCAGCCGTTAGTGTTAAAATGCATCACCAGGAAACATAATATTTATAAACAGATACACGTTCCGACTGGTGCCTCATAGTAGATCTAGTTAACTGAGCACGGTAGCGCGCCTCTGCAATGTTTTCAGCATACAATGTACTTCCGGAATCTTTTTGGAAGCGATGTATTGCGGCATTGTTGCCCATAACGTGGGTTAACTCTTCATGTGCGCTTCGCTTAGGGTGACGAGATTCTTTGTAGTACCCGATACCGACAGCACACGCTCTCGTGAAAAATACGAAGTAGCCGGTCACAAAATGCCGACGTAGCACTGTCAATGCCAAGAGCGCGTGTCGGGAGACGCACTTGCTCGCGCTCAGGAACAAAAAGGAAACTTGCGTCCGGTAAAATATGGTCCGATTCCATCACTCCAGTAGAGCCACTGAATGCCCCAGAGTACCGAACTGCATTCAGTACGCCTGCCAGAAGTCAATACCGCAGAATCCGGTTCTGATTGACTGCTTTAGCCCGTCGCGAGAAGTTATCATTCGGACATTTTGTAGATCGACCCCTCCTTCCTTCCCCACCAAAGACAAAGAAAAAAAAACATAAATCGTGTAAGCGTTACCATGGCCACGGTGGTTACGCATGGGTGGGAAGCTTAGGGCCACAACCTACTGTAATCCTGACCTACCCACAGAAGAGTGTGACAGCGCGCACCTTCTAGTACAGGCCGCGGCCACCGCGTTTCGTCACACTATGACTTCGTGGCGCTGCGCAAAGGTCATTTTGTTTCCTAATGTATTCGCATATCAATCGAAGGCGCGCAATGTAGGGCGGTTTAATGTGGTCGCGACCAACCGTCTTCGATGGCCTCGCCGGATCTCGTCAGTCAGTGACAGATTCCTCACTAGAGGCGCCGGCTGCCAACAAAGTGGCTATTTAGGGTTATCCGAGAACGCGTCTTATTTTGATGATTGCACTAGAGCAGTCGGGGCTAGAAAAAAACGCCCTTGCGCTTTTTTTGCCCGCAAAAAGCGCTATTTCGGTCCACACAGACATGAGAGCGACACTAAGGATGCGTCCTACTGCAGTGTATTACTGCTGGTGCCACGCTACGGCCAGACAGGCAGGTTATGAACCAAGTTTGGGTCGCAGAAAAGCCTTTGCTAAGCGCCCCAACGGCAAAGTGAGGCACTTTATCGGCGACAGCGTCTTCCATACGAAGCCATTCTGTGGGCAGGTCGGGATTACAGTAGGTCAGGCTCTGGACATCGATAAGTTAGGACCTCTCGAGAGTTGCGTTGATTTTCTGTATTTTTTCTGGTTCACCAAAGAAGATTGCCGGCTCGTTTGCTCGCACCGGTTGAGCTGGTACTGTGTTTGAAACTCTACGCCTCAGGCGCTATGCCTGACACTCGACTTCGGTGCGTTTCGAGGCGAGAGAGAAAGACGAGACAGCTAGGAGCGAGTCACGCACCACTTCGAACGAAGGAAATGACTCGAACAAAAGCGAACCAGTGTTGCTATAGACTAGGGATGCCGCGAACTTTTTCGAACCGAAGTTTCGATGATCGAATCAAGCGGTTCGAAAGGTTCGAAAGCTTTCGAATTTTCGAACTTTCTATATCGTAAAATTCGACGGAAGTCGAATTTTCGAACTTGTTAAACGAAGAAGTTCGACGCTTTTCGAACCGTCGAACTTATTACGCTAAAAAATTCGATCCCTTTCGAACTTTCGAACTTATTACGCTGCAAAATTCGATGCTTGTCGAACTTTCGAATATGACAGACATAAAAATTTGATGATTTTCGAACTTTTAAATTTCTTGCACTAAAAAGTTCGAAATTTCGAACTTCCTACGCCAAGGAATTCGATAATTTTTGAACTTTCGAACTTATTTATCGAGAGAATTCGTAAAGTTTCGAACTATCGAATCCTGAAAAATCAAAAGTTCGACGAACTTCGAACTTTTAGGGTAAAAGTTCGACGTTCGTCGAACTTCGAAAGACCGGCGGACGGTTTCATTTGAATTCAAGTAGTGAGGTACATTCGTAAGTTTTTTTCCCTCGAATTTTTACGTGCCGTGCTGCGTTTCTTACCAAAGACAATGCCGTTTATTACAATGTTCTGGCACGCTCAGTTTTAAAGAAATTAATTCCCGAAGGGGCGAGGAAGGACGACGGGTTTTTGACGATTGCCGTTTGTGCCATATTTGAAGCGGGCTAAAGCCGAAGCTATTTACGGTTGAGATGTTAAACGTTTTAAGAATGATCTATGTATAGCTTAGGTAAGTAGATGTGATTATTGTTACTCAAGATGAGTTTCGAAGAAATATCCAAACATGTATCTACGGGCAATTATGCTCTAAACTTGGTATTTTGTTTTTCGTCTAAGTTGCTTGAGGTATCGCATTTAAATTAACACCACAGACAGTACGTCTGTAACATATCATTGCCATCTGCAGAATACAAAATAATGTATTTATTGTTTTTTCACGTTGAGGAATAATTTTAACTCATGGGGGAAGATTTCTAATACTAATCAAATTCAACACGTCATTAATTTTTTTTTTTTTGGCTTTACGTTTTTGGGAAGTGTTTTTATTTAGCCTGTGCATATTTGAGTAGGAAAACTTGTTTCGAAGTTTTGAGCTTCTGAATATGCAAGAATACAACACTTCCGGTGGGATTTTTATAGTTTCTTTCTTTTTTTTCTCCAGCTTTTTATACCCGCATTTATTGTTAAGTTTTTCTTTCTTTTACCAATGGCACAGTTATTGAGGTCGAAAAGACATAGCTTTGAACTTCGGAACCTCTAAGCATGTGACAAGTAGTGCCTTCTGACAACGAGTTTCCGACTATGACCACCTACGGCGTCTACGCGATCTTTTATGCTGCGAAGAGCGACAGTAGTTATACATACACATAAATAATTTCAGATTAAAATAAGCTCGACCACGCCCTCTTTCCCCGTATTGTTTTCTTTTACAGTCCTAAATATCTGGAAGGAGGCGAAGGGGGCCAGAGCACCCCCTCCCCCCGTATTTTCTCTTCCGACGCCACTTGTATGGTAGAACGCTCCTCGACCTCCAGTTGTGTCGGCTTCTGTGCTTTTTGCGGGGCGTTTCCTCCGTCCCGGAAAATAAACCTCCAGGACAATTACAAACTTAACTAACTATATGCCAGCGTCACTCGGGCGGCGTTCGATTGCATTACTACCAGCGTGCAAGGGGTGCGAAGGTAATTTGCCAAGTCGCTTCAAGGTTTTTCTGAGCCTCAACCTCCTGCCCTCCCTGGCCGTTTCGAACTGGGTGAGTATCGTAAAACAGTGCGTTCGTGTGATCACTACTGCTCAATGCATGTTAAAGACCCCCACCCCTGGGCTGGTGGTCAAAATTACTGATCTATGGTCACATGTCACTCTGTACTGGCAAATATTCCAGCACATCCGGGACACTCGTCGTCTCATTTAATTGCCTGACCAACTTCGCGGAATCTAAATATCACACCCTAACTTTTCTAAACCTGATTTCGTGAAAACCAGTGAGTCGTGAAAACGTTATTTCAAACTGAAACTGTGGAGGAACATTAAAACCGGACTTCGAACGTTGAAATCTTGGACTTAAAAAGAATTCAAAATCTTCGAAGTTTTTTTTCAATAGCTTTAAAGGGGAATCGAAACTTTCGAACTTTTCGAACTTTCTGTAGAAAGAAATTCGAAATCTTCGAATTGTTCGAACTTTATGTCTATAAAAATTCGAAGCGTTCGAATTTTTCGAATTTTATATCCAAAGAATTTCGAAATCTTCGAATTTTTCGAACTTCAGATTTCAAGAAATTCAAATTTTTCGAATATCTCGAATTTTTAAGTTAGGAAAGTTCGAAATCTTCGAATTTATCGAACCTCAAGTAAAAGAATATTCGAAATATTCGAACCCGAAATTTTAGAAACCGTGAAAGCTTCGAACTTTTCGAATTCGAAACTCTACTGTGGTCGAAAGTTACGAATTTTTCGAATTCGAACCTCGGTCGGTACGAAAATATCGAAATCTTTCGAATGCGAACCTCAGTTCGCTTCGAAAATATCGAAACCTTTCGAAATCGAACCTCAGGTGGTTCGCGACATCCCTACTATAGACCAGGAAAGTGGTTTGAAGAGCTCGCCCGAGAACGAACGCTACACTGTACGCGTTCGCTTCGACCGCAAGGGGCAATGCCATATTGGCGATGGGTTGGACCGCGACTGTTGCTCCACTACTTGGTTCTTAAACGAAGCTTGGGAGTTTCGCCACTCTGGGATTATTCAGTGACCCTAACCCTAAGGAAACAGCACATTAAGGCACAATGTATTAATCTATACACCAATCAAACCATCATGAAGGTAGCTTCAGCTATGTGACCGTTATAAGGGTACTATAACGAAATGTCGGTGCTTATTTTTACAACGGAGCTGTTAAGGGGTAGTATCCCCAGGATCGTGTCCGCCAGCAAACGAATATCGACACAACACTCCTGACGGTTACCGCCATCTATGAGCGACGGCGCTAACCAGACAATCGGTTTGCCGGTTGTCTGGTTGCCGCCGTCGCTCATAGATGGAGGCAACCGTTCCAGCCTTTCCACTCTGGCTTGCCGACTTGCGGCCGGCCATTACTTCATTACCACCATTGTCGGCATCGCTGGTCTTCCTTCTTCACCAAAGGGGAAAGGCTGAACTTTTTTGGCCTATACGTTTTCAAAGGAGCAGTATCACATCGCACGCTCCAATATCTTGTTAAAAAATAAACGAAAAGGAATTTTAAAACAAATTGAACGACTAGCAAAGAGCAGCTGGTAGATGTCGCTAAAGCGTCGTTTGTAATGCCCGTCTAGGAACCTTCGGAGGTAGTGACAACTGGCTCGCCTAGAATTGTGGATGCTTTAAACCTCACGTCATCCCGACAACTCTATGGCCAGCACAAGAAAAACCGAGGGAAATGATTCAATAAAGACTTTATTTGGCCCAAAGGAAGATAGTTTCGGAAGTCTGTTGAGTCCGGGCTCCCCTTTGTGCCTGTGTTGCTCAGTTGGTGTTGGGAAGTGGTCCCCTGGGGTCCTGGAGGATCCAGGTCCTCGGTTGCACCTCTCTTTCCCCGTGTTGCACGATGGCCAGTGGGGTGTCCTTGCTGGGGCTTACAACCGCGGCCTCCCATTCCTTACTTGTCTTAACGACCTTAAGAACGATATACGGGCACTTCCATAGGATATGTTGCATGTCTGCCTGATCCCCGCATCTCCAGCAGCTGGTTGGTAAAGGTCTGGGTGTATCTTACTTAGTATGTGTGAATTCGGTAGTGCATTGGCGTGTACCTGTGTAATTTGTACTGCTTGGTGCTTTGTGGGCGTCTAGTGTGGTTCCGGATATATGGCCCTATCCGCGCGTTAGTAACATAGGATATCCCTGTAGCCTGTTAGTGGGGTCGGGGTTTGAGGGGCCTGTGTGGTGTCTGCCTGAGCGGTTAGTTCGCAGGCGAGACTGTCGGCGCGCTCGTTTCCCTGTAGTACCGTATGGGCTGGAGTCCATCGAATCGGGATTTTCCTTTGTGTTTGCAACTGTCCCCTGTTTTAATCGTCTTATGGCGGCCTGAGAGTCCGAGATGATTGCCCCGTCCCTCTCGCTGCGTCCTATCTCATTTATGGCGTGCGCGATGGCGCATTCCTCGGCTTCTGTCGTGTTCGGGGTTCTCACCGAGGCGGTGAGTGTCGCTCCTTCGTTTGGCACTATGGCCACTACCGCGTGTGCCCTCCCTTGTGGGTACGGTGGGGTGTCCACATACCATACGTTGGGTTTGTTGCCACACTCCTGTTGCAGCGCCCTGAATCTGTGCGTCCGGCGCCCCTCGCTTCCTCCGCCCATGTGGCGTGGTAGCGGGGTAAAGTGCAGCAGGTTCCGGAAGCTTTCCGGTACTCTTGCCTCTTGTCCTGCACTTTCGCAGTGGTACCCGATCCTCCTGAGGGTCTCCACCCCTGCCCGCGTCTGGGTGAGTCTTGATTCCTGGGCTGTGAGTGTGGCCTCTGCTAGTTCTCAGGATGAGTTGTGCAGTCCAATTTATAGTAGCCGCTGATGGGGCGCTGTCTTGGGTGGCCCCGCCGATTGTTTAAAGAGGGACCTGAGGTGTGCATTTCGGCAGTTCCTCTCCCTTTGCCCGGAGTTTAAGGTATGGAGTTGCGTATACCAATCTAGACACTGTAATAATAAACAATAATAATAATAATAATAATAATAATAATGATAATTATAGTAATATAATAACTATATAATAATGAGTTATTTTTCTTTAGTGCCCACAAACAGCTGTAACGCCCTTTGTGCGCTGCACTGCCATTTCATGTTTACAGCAACACTGTTTAAAAACACACGATGCACAAAATTACCCAGACATTTGTAAGGACACAAATACAAGTTTGCAGAGCAAATACAACCTTAGACTAATTATTGGTTGGATAAAATACACTTTTGCAAGGCCGACCTGAAACCAACAAAATCACGAAAAATATCTATGTCACAATCGCATATAATAATGAAAAAGGCAGACTGCATTCGACATAATGGCGATGATTCACAAATTCTAGTGGTATAAAATGCTAAAAATGGCGACTAGCTCTGGAGGGTAGACAAAAGCCTGTATTCAAAACTAATTTTTAGTTTTAACAGTATCATGCACTATCTTATGAAGAAAATGAATGTCTCTAACAGCCCTCTTCGTTTATAGCCTTTCAACGCTAAATAAAGACAGCAGCTAATCGTAACTAAAAAACGGTTTCCGACCAATGTGTCGGTCATAAATAATTCGCATAAATTTTTTCTGCACACGCTCAATCATTTCAACTTGTGTTAAAGATAGTAATTACAGAAATATTTTTTGTGGTACATAAATTGGGCGGTATCTAGCGCCAACGGTCCAAGTACTCTGTAGATATGCGTGCGATATCTCGCGGGTGCTCGAGACGACACTGCCAATACTCGATTGACATACGCGATGCCCGGCGGATTCTCACCCGACTCTCTCGGTACTTTGTGGATACACGGGTGACATCTGGCGGGTACTCAGACGCAGACGCCACTGACGGTACTCGATTGACACTCGATGCCCGGCGGATGCTAAGCCGACCACGCTAGTACTCTATAGATATACGTGATGTCCGGTGAGTACTCAGCCGACTCTGGCAGTACTCCAGTGATATTGTGCTGGTTACTGCCCGCTTTCGAAACGATATTGTCTAGACACCGTGTAGATGGGAACGAACCGTATTTTCGGAGTATTTGCCAACAATATCGTGTAGATACTCGACCTAATATTCTTGGGCCGCTTGAGCAGCTGAGTCGCTGTTTCCACCCACCTCCAAGAGAAGTGTGAGGCAGCAGCGAAGCGGCAGTGATCGTGTATCCGTGCTCCGTGACACGTTCTCCAGGGAATACAGAGAGCAGGCCGACAAGCATGTTTTCAGAATAAAAAAAAGAAAGATATTTCAAAAGTAGAAAAAATATACGGAAGAAATGATCGAAAGAGGTGTAAAGGCATATTGACACTCAGTAACACAAAAACAAACGCCCGATAAAAATAGTCTTCTCAAGTGAAGCCGTGAGCGTCTACACACTTGTCAGCACTTTGGGACTATGTCAAGCTGGGCCGTATGTGGCGGCCTGTCTGGGAAACGCTATCGCATTTGAAACAAGTGAGTAAGGACGTTATGTTGATCAGTTATTATTGTTTTTGCAAACATATTTCCGGGGTCGCGGAAAATGTAAAAAAAAAAAAAATAGACCAGACAAGTGCGTGTCTCCGAAGTCCCGTGAAAGAGCGGCATTTAAGAGGGTGTTCGATGATTGTTGTTACTCCCCACTTGGACAGAAAACTGTTTTTGAGTGAACACCTATACTGGTAGTGCTCGGTTAAAAAAAGCAAAAACAAAGTTTTGTCATTTATCCCGCGAACTTATTATCAAACGCTCCAAAACTGATTGCTTAAACTGCTGACCCTGTAGATTCAGCTCGGCTTGATGTTGCCTTTCGTCAAGGAGTGCCACCACATTTGGCACGGAACTCAGCATCAACCCGGTGGTAGCTGGTCAAGCGGGGAGGGGAGACAAAACTTTAATAGCCGCTGTAGCCTCGACAATGATTGAGTTTTGTTCAGATAGATAGACAGATAGCGCGGCAGTTCATGTAAGGCCAGAGCCGTTTATACGGCTGTGTAATATGTGTGTAATATACGGCTCTGTGTAAGCCACGCGCTTTCTCGCTTCCCCCCTTATTGTCAGCGACTGTACGACGTGTCAGTGTTTACATGTGAGCATCTCAGAGTGAAATACACAGCCAAATCTCCACAATTCGCAACTTTCACGACCTATAGGGGGCGCATTTGTGTCTATCAAAATGGCTGTCGTCTGGATGATCGTCGTAGAACAGCGGTACGAGGCTGGGTCTGCGACGGGTAAGTAATTCTAGCTCTGCTATATACGATATGCATTAGAGCCTTACGTT
>JAZHYW010053158.1:0-30414 GCA_037355805.1 Ixodes ricinus | reverse complement strand
TCAGGGAATACCAGAGCAGTGGTTCTCAGGTCCAGGATGTGGCATCAGCGGCCTCGAAGCATTCTTAGGTCCTGAAGCCTCATCAGCCAAGCCCGCTTATTGAAGTTGTCTTTTCTCCATTGAGAAGAATCGTTTCATTTTTCGGGTGGGTTTTCTCGTGTATATGTCAGTGAAAAACTACCTCAGACTAGCCCTTAGGTATATCCATTTATTAAATCACTATCATAATTAACCTATGCATTCTCTTTCCCTTTCCCGAGCGGGTTCCTCCACCATCTCTGCCGATCCACAAGGGGTCGCGAGCATCAATGGTTGGTGAACCACTGCACCAGAAGTGAATTATTTTCGAGGTTCATTATGAAGATCTAATGAAGTCACACGCCCTGGAATTTCCTTAGCGCCGTAGATTTTTAATAGAACCCAGAATTATGACCATTTTAACTGTTTTATTTTGTTTTGATGCAATTTAAAATTAAAATACTTAGAGTACAAAAACTGCAGAAGCAACGGTTGTGTGTCTGTACTTTAGAGGTGTGTCGTATCGTATCTTAGGGCCTTATACAGGCTATATCTTGTGCTTGGTATTGGCGTTTTTGAGTAAATAAATTTGGCAGGAGCCGTTTTCGCTAGATTCATTTTCAATGGGTTCAACTTGGATGGCGACGCTTGCTTTTAATGCCCCAAGCCGACATTTGTTGTTGTTGCTGCTGTTTTTACGAGTTCGCACGTACGGCGATAGCGGCACCAGTACCTGTGGCTGTAAGGATCGGTTTGTTTCCGTTTTGCCAAATGGGAGCTGTCTGCCACAAAATAGGTTCGATGACTCGTCAGTCATTTCAAAACAGACTACATGCGATGACGAGGACTGGTCAGCTTTGTAATCAGACCAAAGCCATCAGCACGGGATTATCGATGATTTATTCGTTGTTCATGCATTCAAACCGGTTCAGTGGCGCCAGTGCACATCAAGTTATGCGCCATCATTTTTATTAGTGAAATAAATGGCCTTCGTTAATACAATTTTTGGATGCTTGAAGCCACACCAAATATATTTTAGTATCAAATGAATGCATCTTTAAAGAAGCCAAACGCCCCTTTCAAAGTATTTAAACTTTGGAATAACTGCATTTCAGAGGAGTTCATTATTGCTGTGAGATGATCAAATACTAATAATGATGTAAAACATTGTTTTCATGATGAGCTTTTCTACATATGATTATTTAAGGCACCTCTAATGAACCATTTGACAATTTTCAGACTCAACATTGCAAAGTACGAAAGAAGTATACTGCTGTGCAATCTCCTTATTTTGTACAAATCAGTGCGGTCTCGGGCGGCCGAGAACGATGTGAAACAAAAAACACATTTGGCTCCAATCCACGACAAGACATGAAAAGAAAACACGAGATGAGTTGTGCCATCACCATAACTCACTACCTTCACCCTCTGTGTTCAGAGAGCGGCAAATCATATATGTCTCACCTCTGTCTTCTCTTTACTAGTCTATACTAGCGAAGCGGGCTGGCATACTAACCCCTAGATAGGTATGTACAGCCACTTGCCATACTGTAATTTGTGGGACCTACGCTATCGATCCAATTCATGTCACTCTCATCACGCCTGTGCAATTTTCTTCGGACAGTGATTTCATACCTTCTAGTCTAATGGCAGACTGTCAACAATCTTCTTTTATTTCTATTTTTTTATGAAATTTTAAGTAGGAAAAATAGGAATCAAACGAGCATCATTTTAGGCTATTTAGAGATGCTTGAGAGCCTGTCGAGGCGAGTTTATCACCAAGAACAGACAATCCCAGAAACGTTCCTTAGTGCACCTGAGTCAGTAAGTACCTGTGTTTGCCTCTTTGTGCTGCACATGCCTACTTGTGCGTCCTTTTTGTTTTTCTTCCGTTAGTCTGGTTCTCCTTAGATCAGTCAAGTAAGGAAGATGAAAACCGGGCAAAATGCCATGCAGGCCCAGGTATGTACCCTCACCCATCCCGGAGAGCAAACAGAGGCGTAGCAGATGTCATTGCCTCTCCAGGAATTGGAGCAGCCACAGCAGCACCTAGAGAGGCAAATCGAAGGCTAGGGGGAGACGAGTAACGTCAGAGGTCTTCGTTTGCAGCATACGCCCCGGACATACTGTAGCTTAGCTAATAGAGCAAAGATAGCCACAGAACATATCCAAAATGACATGCAATGCACTCTAAATAAAGCGCAATATTCTTCACAACGTCAATGCTAGCCCTACTGCTAAAACGCTATGTCAGTTCAAAAACATTTCAACCCCGCTTCTTTTAGCTAATAGCAGAAGCATGGCGCGCTACCACTAAAACGTGGCCGTATGCTACAGGTGCTAATAAAGGCGAGATTTCAGCATATACGCGTACCCTGAAAAATAACGCAATTTCACCCCCACCAAGCAAAATCGTCTCTCCACCCGTTTTGGGATTACGCAGGATCATCATGCCGATCGACTTCAACCGGCAGTTATGATGACTCAAACTTGTGGAGGTAATGTCAGCTGTTCCTTGCGGTACATTTAGTGAGGTGACACAAGGGCTGTGGTCACTACCATTAAAGTAGTATTGTTGCTTATGATGTTGCCACAGCCAGGCTGCTTTATGCACTAAATAAATGAAGACTAATTTTTGAAATCACACCTTTAAGATATTATTTATTCACGTGCACATATTGCCAACCTTACCAACTCGTGTCGTTGCAACTACCTTCGCTATGTCAAGTAGTATGACTGTCTAGTGCTATGCTGCATAAAGGAGTCATGAAATGAAGTCGCCCTGCAAGTACATAATTAGATTCGGGCCCACCAGCACTGTCACTCTGTCAGTAAATTAATTTCTGCTTTTATCAGATCAAAACATATTAACTTTCGCAACATACAGTCAGAGGTGCCTTGGGCAGCGACACTGTGCGTGTGTGCGAGGGGGGGGCAGGCAAACACAGCAGAATCTCGATAATACGAATCTCCACTCACTCCACCCCTCCCCTCGTTGAAAGTTACCCAAACATTAACCGGCAATGCAGTTTGGCACGAAAAGTTGCGTCATCTAGCGGCTGCCAAATAAAACACTGGATGCGCCAGGACAGCGAGGATTGCGGGATTGCGGGTGGATGCATTTAAAACACGCGTGAATCTGGAAATTCCGGATCGGCTGAGCCTTTTGGGAACTGTTTTTCGCAAAAGTAAGTCCCGGCTTCATGTCTCACGACTCACCGGGCTCCTGTGACATGTCGCCTACTCCTAGAGTTCCCCCAAATAAACGTCACTACTTGGTGCGTGAAAGACTGCCACAGTCACGAAGGTGATTCGGCGTCAAGCTATACCGATTCCCTTCGAGATCTTGGGAAGCGACACGGCTACCGAAGTGGATTACTGCAGTGCGACGCATCAATTAAGTGCATTCTGCAGTTATTGTTGAAGTGAACGGAAAATAGATGTGCAGGCTTAGAAAGCGGTCCGATCGAACTCGTTTTGCAGACTGCTAGCAGATAACAAGTTTATACGAGATTGTTTTATGAGTCACTTAGACAGCCACACGGGCAAATATGGTAGAAACAACCCAAGCCGATTGTTGCTTTGCTGTGCCGTCGAGAATCAGGCGAGAAGCAGAGAGGCCCATTGGTTCGTTGCGGCACCGCAATTGTAGCGTGGGCATAGCCGTTCGGCACACACGCGATCACAACCAAAACCTTTAAACCTGTGAGTTTTCAAATAGTGGATTTTCGAAGCACATTGGTTTGTTTCGGCAACCAAATTTAACGCTGAGTCTGGTAACAAATGTGACGGCATGCAGAAAACAGGATGCACAAGTTTTCGTTAGAAAACAAATCATGCGAGCATAAATATCCTTCTCTCACGCACATTTTGTTGCCTGTCGACCTTACACAGGCTTATGTTCATATCACATTACAGCCACTGCAACGTGCGTACCGTTCTCTAGCATGCAGAGTTTGGTTCCATTATCCACCTTTTATTCTTGCCGGGGCGAGCGCGAGTAAACAGGAAAAGCGCGCTGCACCAGGCTGGGGCCGGGCAGGAACGATGCAGCCGTTCTGGTGGGTCTGGCGCATGGCGATCCCCGGAGCGTTCCACCAGCAGGTTCGGATCACGAACGGCGGAAGCGGCAAGCCCTGGCCATACCGGCCTAAGCCATGACAATCCCGGACTGGTGCCGCAGCGAGACTCGGGCTGTGATAGCCCGGAACAGCTAGCCTACGCAGCGCTGGCGTGGGAAGGACGATCCACAGGCCTGGACACGGACTCCGACTGCGGAGCTCTGAACCACAGTGAATAAGCATACAGTGGTCCCACTCAAGGCCACTTCCGGTAATCGCGTGTTAGGCAGCGCCCCTCACCACATATCGCGAACTAAACACTTTTTATGTTTCTGATTTCTTGTTAACGAACGCCGTGTAAAAGTAATCGTTATAAAACAAAGGAATTACACCAGTAATGCTAATTTTTAAAAACATAAGAGACCCAATTTTTTTCGGGAAGGAATAAAAGAATGCTTGACCGAAAACCGTTACACGGTTACCCAGGGTTACGACCAATGAGAGGAGTCGAGGCCATCGAGGCGCCGGGCGACGGGCTGCTGCCAGGCTGCTGCGGAGATTGCGGAGTACACTTGCGTTTTTGGCGTTTAATTCGAAGCATTCGAAGCTGATAATAAAGCACCCGCTGAGAAGCTGGTAAGTTGTATATTCTAATTTTTGTTATTGCAAATAGCATTGTGTTATATTGTATACTTCGCTTCTCTGAAAGTCGTCGTTTCCGTGGCAAATATCGCTGAGGAACTCGCCGTTACACAGACTCATATGGTGGTGAATTATAAACGTGTGTATATTAAGTTTTGTGAGGTGCTGATTTTCCTCCTTGCATCAATGAAGCCAGTGCCGAATCGTCTTTCTATTCGGAATCATGAACAACAAAGTAACCGCGGCTTCGCACATGTAGAGAGAGGCTCGAAACTGATGCAGCCCAAACGAAACTGAAGAAATCGCTGAGCGTACTCCGGCGTCGCAAGTTTCGATTTAGAATTTACTGATCGCGTTCATTTTAATGTGTTCTCAAGTAGTGCCCTTGAAATAAGGGCACCCAACTAGTGCAAACATATGTGATCGTTCTGGTAGGTACAAACCCTAGTTCAAATCGTGTTAGAAAAAAAAAAAAATATCCGCGGTGAATTGTTGCGTTGAAAACGGCACTACGTCTCCTTGTCAATCGGTGTTCGAAAAAAATTAATTGTTCACATCAGCTAAAAAAAAAAAAAAGCACATGGGGATGTTGCTGTTTATACTCTCTCGCATGTTCTGTTCTGTTCATGGTATTAGTCCGCACAAAACTAAAAGAAAGAATTTTATCATTTAAGAAACCTTGTACGACTCGTCATATGCGCCATTTACTTGATCAGTAAAAGAGCTCCGAGCGCTCTAAAAAGCCTGTGCTTTATTTAAGCAACAGAACTTATGACACGGAGAACAGTCAGACGCTTTCAATTCTGTAGAATTTCTTAATTGCTGTAAATAATGCTGTGTGCATGCAGTTTTGAGTTTGTATTGTTTACTTGTGCAGTACATATATGATTTGATGTGCTCTATTTTTCATGCCTCTTGATGTCCTTGTGACCTGTCAAAATGTGTTGCACTAAGCTGTGTGTTCGATCATCGCGTTTCACACTTGCGCTAAAAGCTGCCATCCACAATATTTCTGTCATAACATGCCAATACTCCGCAAAAAAAAAAGTGTCGTCGGCTTTGTTTCATGTTTGTAAATTGACCGGCATCCGTGCCAACTTTGTTCTATGGCTGTATTATGTGCTATGTTCGTGACTCTTTTTGATTGAATTATACCATGCAGAGATCCAATAAACAGTCCCCTACGTGAAAAAATGCTTTCTTGTCTGAATGTGATCGCCTGGAAATGGTGTCCTGTCACCTGTGACGGGCGCTTCAAATTAAAGCAATATGCAACGCGAGAACGCGAGGAACGGAAACCAAAATACCATGGGGGCCGCCATCTTTGAAAGCAAAACAACAAAACAGAAGCATAAAAAGTGGTTTAGTTCGCGATATGTGGTGAGGGGCGCTGCATGCAAAAATACTCTCAACACCATGTCTCCCGATTACCACAGGCTTATTCTACAGTGGGCAAACTGTATATGATAAACTGTGCTCTGAACGACGGGCGACAACCAGGGTCGGCGGGTCCGGAGTGCCAGCTCTGGAAGACGGAAAACTAGGAAGTACAGTAAACCGATTAGTTGTCTTCTCGTTGTGTTGTGTCACTCCCTGGGAGACGAGCGAAACACATACCGACCGGGCGGCGATTAATATAGAGCGATCCCACAAGTGGTGAAGACAACTCAAAGAGGTGTCCAAATGACAACTCAACATGCTAGCTTGCTGGCTATGCTGGGTAACAAAAACTTTCGAACCGATAGCCGCCAGAAATTTTTCTTCTGAAAATCAATACATTCAGGCTCGTATCGCTCACTGAAGATCAAGCTACAAACGTCTCAGCAGATCTAATATTACAAAATTCCCGATTTCCATTGCAGCAAACACAAAAAGAAACAAAGAAATATCCTTACCTTCTTCGTGGCTTGCTTCCATGACCGTTTCTTCATCCGGGTACCGATTGCCCAGTGTACACACGCGTGGACGATCCCCACCACTTCTAGCGACACAAAAGTTTTCCATTCGTTTTTACTATATTTTTTATTTCTTTAAGACACAGTGTATCTTCCAGAATACATTCAATATAATAATAGTGTTTCGTAACCCAAAGCAATACTCAGACGAAATGTCTAACGTATCTTAGCCGATACATTTTTTGGTTTCGGTTTCGTGGGCTCGAATTTTCGCCGCCAGGGAGTCTTCCAGATACCATAGAGTAATATAGTAAACGTAAAGAGAGGACACAGAAGCCGATTCGCGGCCCAGATAGTGCGTTTAAGGCCCTCCGCTACGTGGCGCTTTTTCTAATTTGGTTAAAATTCGTCAGAACTCTTTTTATGAGAAGTATTCATTTTTTGAAATTGTTATGTTTTAGAATTATTTCAAGTACTAAAAGCGACTAAATAGTGTTGATCAAATGCGTCACAAAAACCACGTGATGAATGGCGCCTGCCATGGCCTGCCTGCCTGCACGCTGTCGACTCGGCATCATTCTGCATGGCCTCTGCTCGTCTGTGCGTCGTTCGTCCGTGCCGTGCGTGCCGTCCGTCTGTGCTTTCTGCTGCATCATGTTCGGTCGACTTTGCATCAATCAAGGTGACGCATAACCGCCCGCGTGCTGGCATGCTCGGCGTGAATTAGTGGGGCCGATCGGTTTGAGTTACTCGCGTTGTTGTTTCCGCCACTTGATCGTATGTGCATCCTGATTTTCGATGAGATTGTTTTAAAAATTAACTTAACTCACAACCCTGCACACGACATTTCCCATGGACTTAGAGATGACGGTGTTGAACGAATATCTTAACATTGCAGATAGAGCCTTGGTTGTTGTGCTCTCTGGAATTTCCAGGAGGTGGGGTGGGCTTAGCCCCTTGCATACACTGTTGGGCGCACTCAACAACGTCTTCTGCTAAACGCAGTCTCCTCAGTTCTCTCATTCGGGAGCTTAAGACTGTTGGCTTCACAGTAAAGGCTGTGGTCGGTGATTAGGGTCTTCAAACGTAAGCTTGGCCAATCAACTTGGTGTCCGTGTTGATAAGCCATTTTTTGAAGTTGACAACGAATATGTTTACTTTATCTTTGATGTTCCGCACCTTCCCAAAACAACCAAGAGCAATCTCCGAGCACACAAACTTTGCATTGGAAATGAGGTAATTGAGCGGTCCCATACTGTTGAACTTTATCGTACTACCCATGAGATGAGCTTGCGATTGGCTCCGAAACTTACTGAGAGACGCATTTTTCAAAAACCTTTCAGTAACTTGGAAGTAAATCGTGCCTGCAGAGTTGCAAGAAAGAGTGAGTGCCTCACTCTTTCTTGCAATCATATCCCTTGTTTATGCCAAAGAGCTTCCTGAGGCAGCTAAGGCTACAGCCTATTCCTGTGATAGGATGTACATAATTTTTAATTGTCTAAATAGCTCACAATTCAAGAAGACAGGGCAGAAGTTGCGTCATGCCAGTCTGAAGGAAGAATCCGAAAATACTCCATTTTCTTTACCAGCAACTCGTATGGATTTCAGCATGGTAGTTCCAAAGTAGGAGGCAGCCACAAGCCATCATAGGGTGGCAAGTTACTATATAAAAAGTGCCCTCATGCTCTGGGATGAGCTTTCAAATAGCCATGACTTTAAGTTCTTGCTTAAACGACGCCTGCAGTAAGACCCACTTGAGAAACGTTTTGGAGCTATATACGAGAAATGCTGGGGTGCAACACAAGCCCAAACATGCATTAGTTCACCTTAGGACTGAAACAAATAGGGATAAAAAAATGTTCAAACTGTCGAGCAATGGAAACGTAGAGGATGACAAGGCTGACCTCTTTGAGGAGTTGCCAATATCTTCGCACCATGAAAGTTCAATTTCAGACAATGTGGGATGTCTTCAAATTGATAACTTCCCGCCACTAGAGGATATTTCTGAGCTGGCATCAGACATCAGGTCTAACGTAATTGATGACTCGTCCACTTATTACGTTTGGGGCTATTTGATCAAGCTTGTGTTTGAACAGACAACCCACAGCTGTGGCTGTTCTCAGCTGCTATGGGATGAGTCTGATAACTTCACCAGGCCTCAGTAGTACTTACTTGTGCTTAAAGCGTACCACGTGCCAGGAAAACTCTTCAGGAACTTAGTAGTACTATCACAGGCTGCCTTTAATTTCATTCAGCAACTAGAAAATCCCTTTCTTCCTATAATAGAGAGTGTGGCGCATGTTCGAGGAGTGTATGCCGCGTTGTATCGCACACTTTGAGGTCTGGGTGGTTTTAGCCTTTGTTCAGAGGAGTGCCACCGAAGGTTTTTAAAAATGTTTTGCAGAATACGCTTGTGTTGGCAAGTTCGATTACTTAACCGGAATTGAGACAAAGTTCGGTCACACTCTTCAGTGGCTTAACGGAGGCGGTTGCCAAACAAAAAACAGAAAGTGCTTATTAATTGGGCGGTGCTGCTTGCACTCCAAACATTTGTTTCCCCTTTTTCTAGCAAAAATGTTTCACATCTCCTAACAAAAATATTTATTCACTTTCTGCAGAATTTCTATAGAAAACAGTGTTTAGAGGCTAACAATATTCGAAAGAAAATGTATCCACTTTTGTATTCACTGTTCAAACTTCTTTTAGCTGCTTTTTCCGAAGCCATACTTTTTTCCTAAACAATTTTGGGGAATGTTTAGGGACATTGAACCTTGTCAGATTTCAAATAAAGCTTTCATTGTTTGGTAATAGCTTGCCCGCAGTGAGTTTGAGGCTATGCAAATTGGTGTTGTCATATTAGCCGGAAATTGGGAATTTGTACTATCCGGCGTGGGCTTCGCACTATTATTATACTCTTATGACTGGTAATGATAGTGATGCCTTATATATTTCTGCACTTCCCGTGCCCGAGTCGGCATGCAAGTGGATGGATCATTCAGCATGTTCTCTGTGGAAAGTTTTTGTTAAATTGGTTCCGCTAAGAATATATTACGAAGTGTACGATATGCCGAACTCCTTCATACTAATTTATTTTCGTGAGTATATGTTTTGTATAAAACATGCAGAGCTTCTGAAGTAAATCATGTATACATAAATGTGGTCTAATCAAATATTTCCGAACCACTCACTGTTGCCCAAAATGCTCCACCAGCCAGGAGTCAATCTGGGGATTGTGTAACTTCAATGTTTTACAATAGGAAAAAAAAAAGAACTACATCTCTGATTTGTGAAGTAAGATGAAATATTGTTTGACACATTTTGCACGGATTCTATCGTAAAAATTAAAATAAAAGTGCGTTAATATTAGAAAAAAAAAACACAAAAAACAGCGGCTCGGGAGTCGAGCTTGCGAGAGCGGAGCGAGGAGCGAGGCGGAGAGGAAAGAGGGAGAGAAGGTGCCGGAGAACCGGAGCAGAAACGCCCAAACCGAAACTGAAACTAACTCGACCGGAACCGGAATCAGATTATGCTTAATGCCGCCCGCTAGAGGCGCTACCTGTCACTGGTCTATTTGGGCCGCTGGGGCCTATGGCAGTGTCCGCTTTTATACCTTGTGTATATTACTCCATGCAGAAACTCCGACGGCTCCGATGTGCATGGCGGCGCCCAGGACGTGTATTGTCCTCGTCGTGCTACGCATTTCGACCTGCTGTTACAAAGGTAAGCTGTACTTTGCTCTGAAATATGTTGATTTTGCATTTTTAGAAGTTCTGGATTCCATAGCGCAGACGTATTTTATCCTGAAACGTATGAAAGTCGGGCAAAAAGTACATAGTAGATATGCGTATCGTGTAAAGGCTGTTTCACATGCTGTGATTCTCGCCCGAAATCGGTGCGATTTCCATTAAATGTGCGATTAAAATCGCAGTCGCACTGCCGCTGCGGCTCTGCGATTGTTTTCCACCAAGTTGGTATTTTGCCGAAGAGTCGGTGCGATCGCTTTCTCGTCATCCAGCCGCTCATTAGCCAGCTATCATCCGCGGAAATAAATGTAGACACACAAAAGCTTCTGGTTTAATGCTTAGTTACGAAGTGTCTAGTGTTACGTCCGACGTAACCCAAGTTACGTCCAAATCTCCGCCTTCCCAAGGTTCACGGGGAGAGAGAGGAGGGCAGGGGGGGGGGGTTAGGTATACGCGTTTCAGTGCTCCGTCCGGACGTAACGCTAGCCAAAGAGGCTCAATTATTAGAAATTTCTAGTTACATATTGCATTCCTAAAACATTTGTGCTTATTGAGACTTTTTGTTTTATTTTAGACAAGTCAAACGCGTCGCGTCCGTGTCCGAACAGCCGGCCGTTCCGACAGAAATCGCGCGGTTGTTGGAGCTCGTGAAACCAAACATTGCAATCGCACTCGCTGCGTCGGCTGTCCCTGTCGCACCGATTTTTGTTCGCACAGTCGCTGCATGTAAAACAGGCTTAAGAGAAAAGTCGCATAGTAGCTCTGTGATTTCATGTGTTGTTCCCTTCCGTGCTATAGATGCGGCAGTGTTTCGGTAGTTTTAAGCCGATAAATATTTTGCCAGGTAAATAGGTTGGGCGATAGTTTAGGGGCAGGCGTTCACTCTCAATTTTACATACCTATGCACGAGAATCAGCTGTAATTGTCGGGAGAAAGTTTCCTGTCTGGCGTGGTTTAGTATATCCCTATGTTGACTTGTTTGCTGAAAAAAATTAATGTGGTGCTCTTTTCTTTTAGGTCTCGTATTCTCCTGCTGCCCGATGGAAATTCCATCAGGATCTTTCTACCAAACACGGAGTCGCGGCCGTCCCTGTGTGGTTTTGATTCCGGAAAGAATGAGAGACAGTGTCCGATGCGGGATCTAGAGATAGTGAAGTGAGTGAAGCGGTGATGAGGAGAACTTGCCAATGAAGGGCCTAACAACAGAACTTCCAAGCGATAACGAAACTGAGGAACGCCCGTCTGTCTAGTTCTGTCAATTTCGAGAAAGAAACGAAGGTCACCGCCGCAAGTTTTTGACTGGCAAAAGGAAAGACAGGTGTTTTGGGAGCCTACGGAACCCTCTGTTGGCCCAATGAAATATTTTCAAGTTTTCATGGATGACAAGCTGCTGACGAATGTTGACAGAGACAAACCTCTATGCTGTGCATCAGGCTGGAGCGTATGGGTAAACGTTTGTTACACTGTGTCAGCATGGTTACGCAAAGTACATATTTGAACTGAATCGTTGCATCGCTCCCTTCAATTAAACACCTTAAAAAATCAAATGTGGTGTTTTGAGCGCTATACATATTATTTATTTTACAATAAAACATGTTTTCATTCAACACCAGACATATATCCGTAATCCGTGCACACCAGACGCACCCTGCTGTGCATGTCAGGCCAGTTTAGTGTGCCGTGGTGTGCACATTAGACTGGTCTGGTGTGGTGTAGTGTGCACATCAAGCCATTCTAGTGTGCTCTGGTGTGCACATCAGACCAGCCTAGTGTGCTTTGGTGTGCACGTCAGACCACACTAGGTTGGTGTGATTGGCACACCAAACCAGCCTAACGTGTTCTGGAGGGTACACCAGAACACGTTAGGCTGGTTTGATGTGCGTACCAGAATCACACCAGGCCGGTCTGATGTTTACACCAGCAGACACTAGGACACGCCAAACCGGTCTGGTGGATTTTTCAATAGGGTATATTTTTGTAATTTTTGTTACTTCTTAAAACTATTAGTTTCCTTATGTGCATAAAAGATAGGAATATTTAGAGCATCGGCATACGCTTCACCGAATGTCCAATATTATTTTTTGTCTGTATATGATACCGTCTAATCAGGAGCATTACTACAGCACAAATGTACACGGCACCGCGACTTCCACTCTGAAATAAATCGCACGACCCTGGCATTTTCATGTTTCATGTTGCGCCGAGTACGTGCAGAGGACGGAATATATTTCGGGTTTCATGCTTACGGTACGTACAGATCGTCTTCGAAAATAAACTCCCAAACTAGAATTATAAGAACAAAAACAGGCACGTCAAAATAAATAAATAAATAAACTGTTCCTAAAAAATTACGGTTTACGGTAAAAAAATTAAAACAGCTTTATTATGTATAGACTTATTCCAAAACTCGCAATGCCGCATCGCGGCGTAATACCACGTTATTCATTGTGGGAATTAGTGGGAATCAAAATTCATACACGCTCTGCTCCTGGCTCACAGGTTCCCAGAATGGAAATATAAACGTGTTTTCACACGATATAAAAGATATCACGATTCACCGATCCTAAACCAGCCTAAAAATCTTCAAAAGATCTCAAAAAGAAAATGCAGAATCAAAATATATTTTATTCCTTGATAACAAACTTAAGGACTTTTCTAAAGAGCTCTGGAAGTGTATAAAATCGCAACGTAAGGATGTGGCTTGCGTTCCGCTCTTCTGGTCGATGATAATCTTGTGGCGGATGACAGCGTTAAGAGAGCCGCTTTCAATAGACACTTCAAGTCGGTGTTTTAAGCTTTTGCACCAACATCGCTACCTTGGACTGCTCATAAAGATAGCAATAAGGTGAACAATCTTACCTTCGATCATAACGGCAGAAGAAAAGTACTAAGCAATATAAAATTGGGAAAAGCACGTGCACAGAATGTAATTCCAAATATTGCACTGAAATATTGTGCCGATTTATAGCGTAGTACATATTGATAATACTTATGAAGTGCTACAAAGTGGACGTCTGCCAGATAATTGGAAATTCACAAATGTAGTTCCAATACATAAGAATCGTAAAATATAGTGTAGAGAACTACAGGACCATTTCCCTAACGAGTGAATACTGTGCAGTGAACCATCCCTCGTATTTGGAGTGGGTAGAAACGTTTTTATCCTTCCTGATTTCAACTAAAGCCGTCAAGCATAGGAACCTAGACGAAGTTTCATGAAAATCAGTAAAAGGTAGACATCACGCTGACACTCTGATATCTGACAGAAATCCAGTTTCCCCAAATTCCTCGTCTTAGAATTCAACTCCTTCTTGAAGGAACGCAGATGACGAGTGATAGAATCTTTTTTTAATGTGTCTTATCTATATTTAAACAATGGTATTCTACGGGAAGCGTTATTTCCTTCCCAGGATCATGAACAATGAAAAGAGTTACGCAGTGCTCAGGAAAAACTACTGTTAGTAAAACCGACACTTAGCTTTTCTTTTTCGTCCAAGCTCCGGAGGACTGTAGTTTCGATTTCGTCTTTATTATTAGTATATACAACGATTTTTGCCAATATCGCAGTGGTACACTGACGTCGAGGCGATCCTGATTTCAGCTAAAGCCGTCAAGCATAGGAACCTAGACGCAAGTTTCGCAAAAATCAGTAAAGTGGTAGACATCACGCTGACACTCTGATATCTGACAGCAATCAGTTTCCCAAATTCCTCGTCTTAGAATTCAACTCCTTCTTTGAAGGAACGCAGATGACGAGTGATAGAATCTTTTTTTTTAATGTGTCTTATCTATATTTAAACAATGGTATTCTACGGAAAGCGCGTTATTTCCTTCCCAGGATCATGAACAATGAAAAGAGTTACGCAGTGCTCGGAAAAACGACGTAGTAAAACCGACATAGCTTAGCTTTTTCGTCCAGAGCTCCGAGGCTTGTAGTTTCATTTCGTCTTTACTTACGTGCATACCGCGATTGCTAACATCGCAGTGGTACACTGACGTCGAGGCGATCTGATTTCAGCTAAAGCCGTCAAGCATAGAAACCTAGACGAAGTTTCATAAAAATCAGTACAGTGGTAGACATCACGCTGACACTCTGATATCTGACAGCAATCAGTTTTCCCCAAATTCCTCGTCTTAGAATTCAACTCCTTCTTGAAGGAACGCAGAGATGACAGAGTAATAGAATCTTTTTTTTTTTAATGTGTCTTATCTATATTTAAAACAATGGTATTCTACGGAAAAGCGTTGTATTTCCTTCCCAGGATCCTTGAACAATGAAAAGAGTTTACGCAGTGCTCGGAAAAACGACGTAGTAAAACCGACACTTAGCTTTTTCTTTTTTCGTCCGAGCTCCGGAGGCTTGTGGTTTCGATTTCGTCTTTATTAGTATATACGACGATTGCCAATATCGCGGTGGTACACCGACGTCGAGCGATCTGATTTCAACTAAACCGTCAAGCATAGGAACCTAGACGAAGTTTCATACAAAATCGAGTAAAGTGGTGACATCACGCTGACACTCTGATATCTGGCAGCAATCGTGCTTTCCCAAATTCCTCGTGCTTAGAATTCAACTCCTGTGAAGGAACGCAGATGACGAGTGATAGAATCTTTTTTTAATGTGTCTTATCTATATTTAAACAATGGTACTCTACGAGAAAGCGTTCAATTCACTTCCCAGGATCATGAACAATGAAAAAGAGATACGCAGTGCTGCGAAAAACGACGTAGTAAACCCGACACTTAGCTTTTTCTTTTCGTCCAAGCTCCGGAGGCTTGTAGTTTCGATTTCGTCTTTATTAGTATATACAACGATTGCCAATATCGCAGTGGTACACTGACGTCGAGCGATCTATAATAAAAATCGTACAGAGAAATGTCGTAATTCAACATGCACCCCTTCGTGTCGTATATTGTGTAGACGCGGCATAAACAACCACATTCGAAAGCGGAAACCTTTGAGTTGACTCGGCGTTAATGTAAATAGAACAACTTTTCCCTTTACATAAAGGATAACATTTCTCTGAAGCTTGAATCATGAACAAACACCGGCCGACGTGAAGTTCCCATGACTCACAAAGCACACGCAAATATAATATCACTCGTAATTAGGAAAAATAGAAGTAGCGCAGACGTAGGATGGGATGTTGATATTAACGAACAATATATTTCGTATTCCGTGTCCATAAAATAAAGCATCTTGGTCAATTGTGAGTTGGACAAGGTATGACCGAGACAGTATATATGTACATAAATAAAGGCTCGCAAGAAACTAGAACAAAAAAAAGCGAAACAAGCAAAGTAAAACAAATAGAGACACCGCAAACCATTCGTTTTGCAAGTTTCTAATAAAGTGTAGAGGTATAACGAACTTCATTAACTATTATTAAATTTTCCAAATTAGATGTGCGTTATCCACGCGTCTAAAATCTAAGGGGAATTCACTATATCTTCAGAAACCACAACTTGGCCCAAAATGTGGTGCCCTCTCATGGAGAGAAGTGCACATAATCGATTTTGCTGCTTCCACCTCCAGGATGCAGATGGCGCCAAGCATCCATAATCGGAAATGCGCTGTGATAACCTTGCGGGTACCCCAGTAGGCTTGTCACGAGTCTACTTTCTTCGCGCGTCCGCCTGGCATCTGTTGCGTTGAGGGCGTTTCTATTTTGTATTCGCGTGATCAGGTATGAACATATTCTTTTTGACCCAGCAGAGAACGCTGGAATTAAAAGATTTTCTACATTATGCTCTATTTTGGAACCAGCAGTCATTATATTAAGTGTTAGCCTACTCGGTGACCAAACAATAAAAAACAAAGTAGAGGTGTGCGAATATCAAAATCTTTCCAGGCGAATCAAATCGAATAATAAAGGTCACGAATCGAATCGAATCGAATATTTTCGAATAAGGATAATAGTTTCGTATAACAACAGTTTTGAAAACAAATATTTTCTATTTGATGTAAATTAAGGGGAGACACTGCTCTTTAAGGCGAAAATATACCAAGAATTTTTTTTTAATTGTGGTTTTTCAAGATTGGCAGGCACTTATCGTCTTGTCCTGAACGATTTTCATTAAGTAAGTCTCTTATCTTGTAGTATTGTCTTAGAAACGAAGTAAAATGGGTCAGTGGATGTTTTTTGATATTATTTCTGAGTGAACTATTTACACCCTTTACTATTTTATCGAAGCCATATTATCACTTTCACATATCTAGACTTCATATTTTATTTCTTTTTCTGTAGGTGTATGTGTGTGTGACATATGTGATTAGGGGCACAAACATAATAAATAGGGCATCATCTTTTTTAGGTGCCCTTTTGGGCACCCTGAAACAAATCAGTTCGAAACTGGCAAGTTCAAAAGTGTCCTAAAAGTTCATAAAGCATCCTAGGGCTTTAATTTATGCCTTATTGTCTTTCACATACCTTTTAGTTCACTGATATATGTTTTCTTTTCTTATTTCAGTCTTCCAATTTGTCTTAATCCTTCCCATAAACTTTGCAAATTAGATGTTCAATACTAACAAAACTAATTAGGTTACATGAGACCCAAGTACATGTTTGTAGTCAGATTGTAATGGCAGATAAGCTGTGTAAATTAAATTTTCATTGAATCACAAGTTATATATATAAAAAACAATGCTCAATTAAAACTCAACTGGATTTTTCTTTCAACAAACATTTTTGAAAAGGTTAATTTTATTTCAATACAAAAAATGTCACGCATGTGACCGATAAAAAATAGATGAAATAAAGATCCAGTGAGTAAAACACCATTTAAGGAGTGAAGTTACAGAACGTAACGAAAGTACCCAAGTGGTGGCGTGATCGGCAAGCCACAATACAAAGCTGACACCACGTCGCGCAACTGCACCGACTTTGTGCAAAATCTTTCTACGCGGGTGAACCCAACCACGTGAGCCTAAACTAAATTACACACCCGGGGGCCGGTCGGCAGGCCACAGCAGAGTTGGAAATCGTGCGGGGGTATCGGTGGCTGGATGGGCTAGCGCACACCAGCTCGGAGCACGTGGAGCGAAAGCTGCGCTGCGGAACCCAGGATTATGGATTCAGTCCCCACTCCTGCCCCTTTCAATCTTGATGAGCATCGTACCGGCGTGCGGTCGTGTATCACTACTGCGTGGTGCACGTTAAAGACCCCAGTCTAGTGGTTGTACCGCACTCGCTAAATTGGTCATCTAGAGCTGGGAGACTCCTCGCCTTTGGAGGCAGAACAAGTTCTAGGCCGTATAAACATACACAACCTATTTTTTTTCTTTGAGATCGTGCTGGTCGTGCGATTGCGTCGCGCAGTAGTCCTGTAGCTCAGCACTCTGCGCGCAGTAGTCCTGTAGCCGACTCTGCGCCATATCTTACCGTGTACAACAGTTCTGCCGATAGAGGGTGACACAAAGAAGCGACATATTAAAAATACATAGTCTTTTTTTTTTCTAGAAGGGACAAATCTCGCTTATATTAGTGAAAAACTGGTAGAAATAAATAACAAAAGGAATACTGGCAAACTGATAAACCAGAAAATCAAGCGGAAAATAATAACACGAGCCAGATATCGCCGATAGCCGAGGTCAGCCGTAAATCCATATCCGAATCCATAGTAGTTAGAGTGGTCCGTCGCGTTTGTGCTTACGACGATGCACGTGCCGTTGCAAACTTCATCGAATCTATCGCAGCGTTTGCGTCAATGATCACTTTGTCGACTCCGGAATCCAGACATCATGGCAAGCAGAGGAGAGATCGCGCTACCGCAAATAACTTTCCAGTGCATCATATATATATATATATATATATATATATATATATATATATATATATATATATATATATATATATATATATATATATATATATATATATATATATAAAGGAACTTAGGTTGGCTTTTGGGTTTGTCCGAAAACAAGACAGGGAACTCGACCTCGAGCGACCTCGAGTTGACACTAATCGGCGAGCTCCGCGTTATTCGTAGTTTCCGAAGTATTCGAAGAGCCCGACTACCTCGAAGAGAGAAAGTGCGAAGGAGTCGAGTCAAATAGCAAGGATTATTCCGCAAGTATTCGAAGTTTCGAATATTCGCACACCCCTAAAAAGTCCACTCGGTAATTGAGTGAGCTAACAGGTCTCAGCTCGAAGCGTGAGCGAAAGTTTGCACTGCAGAACTTCCTGGGTTCGATCCCGAATCCCTTCCCGTTTCGATCTGGATGAGCTTCGTACCGGCACGCGTTCGTGTAATCATTATCGTGTGATGCACATTAAAGACCCCTAGTTTACGGTTGTACTGCACTGGCTAAGTTTCTTCTTTTCAGAGAAGAGACAAGTCACCCGTTGAGGCGTACTCGCATAAGCGGTATAAACACACAGACGACTTGTGTTTTTTTAAAGCGCCTCTTCGGATGTTAGTTACCGAGATTATTTTCTTACAGCGTCAAGGTTCGAAGTTCCCTTTGCAATGGGAAACAATCTGTGCTCTGGGGGGGGGGGGACTGTAGGAACAGTGCCGAGAAAGCTCTTGTTTACCCTTGTTTTCTCGGGGCAAATTACGCTCAGGCAGCAGTTTGGGTGAGCCACGTCAAGGTGCTTTTGCGCGAGCTGTGTGCCGAGAAAACTGGTGTCCCGTGAAACATTCTCAATTATGCTCAGAATACTTTATAGCCGCGTGCTGCGAGTTGAGTATCCTTCAGCCTAGCTTCAAGAGCGGCAAGCGCAGACTCAAGCCGGCTGTGACCACTGCGACATCCGTCCAACGAGAAGCGCTAATAAGAACGATGCAACAGTGCACATTCTAGCCCCGTAGTCCACATTTGGCGCAGTCACTATATTTGTTCATAATTGCTTCAGTGATTGTTTTGTTTTTTTCATAAACACTATATCCGTGTCGGACATCGAACCTAGTCTACACCCTCGGAGTTCCACTCCACGCTGCCGATCCGTTGAAGACGAAGTGAAACGTCTAAACAAAGTTCAAGTCTGAGCTTAGTTTCGACGTAACATTCGACGCGCATTGCTATTTGTGTCTGGCATTACAGAAGTTTAGGGAGCAGGTGTTAAGCTCCATTATTATACGAGACCCGCTGACTGGTTTGACAAATGGTTGGCGTGCAATGTTCGCTCGCAGAAGGGGTGATGAAAGCGTATTTATTTTATTATATCGCGGATACATGTTATATAGGCTGAAAATGAGTTTAAAACCATACAAAATAATAATGTCATTGAGGGGGAAGCACGTAAATTTACAGCTGATGGAGGTCGTTGCGCAGACAAAACTTAATTTTAAAGGAATCTCATATAGAATTGTCCTCTTTCCGTGGGCAACCTGCGAATGAGTGCATGGGCGCATTGCATTCTGCTCAAAAAGAAAAGTATGGTTAAAATATTGTTTAATTTTTTGTAAAGTTATTTTTTAACAAAAACTTTATGATGCATTTTTGTGCACAACGCACTACTGTATCTTCAAACAAGTATTCAGACGAACGCAAGTGAATGTGGATTTGTAACGAGCTTTTCGTTGCACCTTTATATTTGGCTTAGTGGTTGCGGAGTTCTCTTAATTTTCGTTCTAGCACTATCTTCATGAAGAGTAACCTACCATTTGGCATACACGAATGCCGTTCGTTCCACTCTATATACATTTCAATGTTTACGATAATTACAGTCTACATGCGTTCGGTCACAGCCCAGCACGCGCATATTTGCCACTATAGATGGCGAGCAATGTCTCGCGCCAAACGCACGTTCGCTGATAATGGCACCGACCAAAAAAGCACTCGTCTAGAATGGTCTATAGATATTTTGCTAAATTACTTAAGCACCAAGGAGCGTAAGTATGCGACAAGAATGCTGGCGTTTCCAAAAGAAAGTTTTCTAAAGAAAATCTAGAACAAATGGCACGGCCACATTATGAAGAACAAGCATCTAACCAAATACTCAGCTTTCGAAACAGTTGCCCTTCCACTTAGTTCCTCTAGTCAGCGGTCAAGTGCTCGGATCAACCTTCAGTGAATTTCGCATCGAGCCACGCTCCGGTATACCGAATCCTGGTCAGTACCTGCTATCTGTGGAAGCCGTGGCACACGTGGACCTATCATCGCCGAGTGGTTTTGTTACGTCACATACAGCAAAACCTACAAAGGAGTTTCCCAATAGTTCCAGTTCAGTGTGCACTGCGACACCGTCAAGAACATGCATCTAAGCAAATACAGGTTTTCAGTACAGGTTAGTATTCATAAGACATGTTTCCTAAGTAATAAAGCACCGTTCATACATTTGCAACCGAGTAGGACGGAGAGAGACAAGACCGGCTTTTAAGCTTCTTACGACGTCTTAGGACCGCGTGCGCTGCTGGGGAGCTGGTCCTAAAGCGCGGTTCAAAGCAACGCGTTTTTTTGCGCCTGTAGGTCGTGCGCGCGCCGGATGTGGCGTATTTCGTGGCGTCGCGCCGATTCCTTGCTCCTTCCGGGCGCGCAAAAAACGTAGGTTGATTTCAACTTCTTTTTGAACGCGCACGAGAACACGCTGTGACGTAGTAAGGCGCTCCTGTCTCCCGGCCGATCAGTGGAGGGCATTAGTTCCGACTCCGCGTTTCTCTTTGCTTCCCTGCGAGTATGCCCATGGCGGTACGGCTGCATCTGCGAACTTTCCCCCTGTTTCCGACGCGAGGAAGGTGACCGAAAATAAGGCGGCTGCGGACGCGCTGAGGCAAGAAGAAGCTGCACTGAAGGCCACAGAAGCTGCAGTCATTGATGACCAAAGCAAGTGCTTTCAGTTGCTAGAGCTCGTCCAGAACTACCCTTGGTTGTACGGGAAGCTTCGGCGCGACGACAAAGACAACCCGAAACTGGAGAACGCCTCGAAGAGAATCGCCCGTCTGTTGGACATCGTGCGCTGTAAGTACGGTTTTGCATCCCCTGACATCGTGATGAAAATAATCCCTGGAGAAGGGGAACAAGAGGGACAAAGAACAAACAGAAATCTCAAACACAGCTAGGTGACTGGTGAGCGACCGAAAAATCCGCCTGGTCCGGGTACCGAACTCGGGACCTCTCCATTACAGGTAGAGCGCTCTACCAACTGAGCTAACCAGGAGTTAGACATCAGTAGAGTAAAATGTTTTATCAGCTGCCACTAGTCTAACACCAACAAGGGTAAAGCTTGCTATTTAAGGTTATAATTATAAGGCAATTAAATGCTCGCTTGCACCTTTGCATTTAATTGCATTATAATCACAACCTTAAATTGCGAGCTTCACCCTTGTTGGTGTTAGACTGGTGGCAGCTGATAAAACCAGTTTGCTCTGCTGACGTCTAACTCCTGGTTAGCTCAGTTGGTAGAGCGCTCCACCTTTAATGGAGAGGACCCGGGTTCGATACCCGGACCAGGCGGATTTTTTCGGTCGCGCGCCAGTCACCTAGCTGTGTTTGGAGATTTGTGTTTTTCCTTTGTCCCTCTTAATCCCTTCTCCAGCGATTATTTTCATCATTCTTTTCCAGCTCGCTTGATCCTTGGCATTTAATTGTATTATAATCAAAGCCTGACATCGTGTTTTCGCCTTTTTGTGTTGACTTGATTTGTGACAGTGTTAAGTTGTTTTTGTAGCAACATTGCGAAAAAATTCATTCAAAAATCGACAGGCGAATCCGGTAATATTAGGAAATATCTAAATTTTTTGTTTGTTTTTCTTTTCCGCGTTTTTGCGTTGTTTTGACGGTTGTCTAAACCAAAACTGAGAAGGAAGGAAGATAATTACTGCGTCGCCTTTATTCCTCTTTTTGCTCAGACCACGAGAAAATTTTGTCTCGGTTGTATGGAAAAGGCGGAACTCCATTTGTGTCCTGCAGACAATCAATCGTATTTAATTATAACTTTGAAATGAGCCAAGCATTTCTAAAATATTTTTCGAAACGAAATGACAAATTACAGTACCATACCGACCAAAACAAATTTTTAAGATTCTTGTTCTATAGATTTGTTCCAATTGGCCCACAAAGAATACATAGCATCGTACACATAGCAGATGTTACTGAGATCGGTATTAAATGTCTGTACTTGATTCACTGCTAAGTGGATGGCCAGTGAAAGCTATGTACTTTCTGTCTCTACATCAGTCAGTCACCTGCCCCTCAGCGCCTGATCCATTCTATGGCCGTGACTACCCGGAGAGTATGACCACGTTGTATGCATGCGACCTATTGTTGATTGTTCCTACGAGCATGTAACTTCTACCGCCCTGTCAGCCTAGCTGTGAACACACTATAGTCGTTTGCTTGAGAGCTTGGCGAGTCATTTTTAGGTGTGGGACTAAATTTGTTGTGCAAGTGCTTTGGACGTGCGTTTTGTGCGTGCTGTTCGTTGCCCACGAAAGCATTACAATTGCCTATGGCATTTTTGTCTTCTTTTTTCACATTTCTGCATGAGTATATCATGTCTGTCAGGCTTGTCCCACACTAGAATCGGCATATTTCTCTCCAGACGACTTCTGAAAGTCAAAGTGGAAGTACCTGAGGGACAAGTACTTCAAGAAGGTGGCCAAAATGTCAGGAACAGAGCGCAGCGGCTAGTGGAACCTCAGACGTCTACAAGCCAAAGTGGATCTAACTTTGGCAGCTTGCGCTTCCTGACTGGCACCTCCACTGTTTCGCAAAATTACACTTTTCATATTTTTCATTCGTATGCAGCTACACGTTCCTTTTTGTCAATTATGCAGGTCTGATGCTAAAGGAAGATGAGAAAGCCAGTCCAGCACTCAAACTGGAGGTAAGATAGCATGCAGTGTATTGCGATGCCTCCTCATCATTATGTTAGTGGGCTTATAGTCACATTTCCAGGTGTCTTTCACAAGTGCTGTCATATGCGATGAAACTTGAACTCTTCTGGTGAATTATAGGAGTGACTCTATCATGCAGCCAGGCACCTGGATGTATCGCAGATACAACCAAGCCAACTGATGACCAAGATCCTGTGGTGATTATTTGCCCGTCTTGACTTTCTTTCTCATGTCTTTCAGACTAATGAGCATGGGCTGTAGCTTACGAAAGCTATTTATTTTTTTGTGTGTGCTTTCACCCTGTTGCACTTCCTTTGGCTTTTACAGCTGTCAACAGCACCACCTTTGCCCCCTCCCCCCCCCCCGCGATTGCTGCTTTTTTGGATGACCCTTATCTTGTAAATACTGAGCGCACTGGCTAACCACCTGAATGAGGGGTCGGCCCTGGCACCGTTTAAACCCTCTGCCCATGTGCGGTCGCTGGGCCGAATAGAAGATTTTTTTTTGGTTCGTGTGTTTTGTAGAAGGAAAGCCATCATAGCTTTCCGATTTTGGTTCGGTCTGATATTGGTGGTTGATGTTTCACTTCGATCTCGAACCTGGGATTCTCGCAGATAGAAACGCTTTAGAGCTTTAACTTAACTAAGTTCGAGAAATTTATCCAGTGGAGCTTGCTCATCTTTAAGTGGATTATGAGTCGGAGGACTTGGTTCGCGGTGTTTTTTGATGATGTGTAAGATAACTTGTTCAGTTAATTTTCACATTGGCTTCCTATGTTGGGGTTTTCAAATCTAAGGAGTACATTGATGCTCGCTGTGTAAACGGATGTTTTCGGGGATGAAGCACACATAGTCACACATGTTTTTGCAAATGACAATGACGGATAAAGAGCTCTACACCTCTGTGTGACTTTTAATCAGTACATTAAACTTGCATGTTTGCATCTTGGCGAGCAATATTGAAATAAAAAATGTTTATTGAGAGAGGGCACAAGTGTTCTGTCGGCTAAGTTTCAGAAATCAGCGCAGTGCTAAAGCATTTAGGCCTAAATAACCCTTTCTTCATAATTGCAGATAATTTTAAGTGTGTGTCAGCATACCCGCACGGACTCACAGACAGACTTGTTTCCCATCTGGCCCAACCCCATATTCACTTCTGCATCTCCTCGGCCAGCTGCTTCAAAGGGTTGCTGAGCCCTGATCTAGACTGCTTGGCTTATATTGACAGTGGCAAAGGCATTTCCAGGACCCACCATAACCCTTCCAGGTCTCGGCTGCATTCTTAGCGGCACAGCGTGAAGCAGAGAGTGTGCATCCACCAGGCCAACCCCTGCGGATGTGGAGGAAGTGTCCGAGTCCCCTGCTGCACCCCGTCATGTGCCTCAGCCTGATGCTGTTCGGCCAGTAAAGCGAAAGAGGTCCGTGGATGGTGGAAACACACCAGTAGAGCAGGTCCTGAGAGCAGCCGCTGCTAACCTGGGGTTTTCAAACTGCCCTCCAGATCCTTATCTCGCCGAGGCACTGTGCTATTCGGAGATTCATGTGCTGCAGCGCGACAGGGATCTTATTTGATCACAGCTGTATCGGGCCTGAGTGTTTGCCTTAAAATGCATGCGCTCATGTTCCCTGACAATGTCTAGGCACTTTAGTTGCAGCCGTTTCTTGGTAGCAGCATGGGTTTAGTCAGCCTGGGTTGCTCTTGCCGTGTAATCGAGTAAGAGAACTGAGCAATCTGTCGACTGCTCAGTTCCGTATTGCATGTCTAAGGCTTGCTTTTCTTCGCTTCTTTATGAGTGTATTTTGCAGCATTTTGGTGTTCAAGTTACTGACAAGGAGCTGGGTAGACCGGGAAGCCAAGGGCTGCAGACTACTGCTGAACCGCCTGCTGGCGAGAAAGGTGCGGCAGATGGCTGACGTCGTCCTCATCACCCCGCATGTAAGTTGTGCATTTTATCCGAAATCCAGTAGAATTGGGTAAGGTCCACTCGCCTTTTTGTGGTGTCTGCAGTCTAAATATATATTATTCTTGTCATGAAGCGTCATGTCTTGTGGCACATCGATGGGCCTATTCATAAGGATTGAGTACCACACAAGAAAGTGGATGCAACTATGTGCAAGTGTGTGAGCTCCTTTTACAGGAAGCATTCTAAATGCCACAAATTCCGAATTATCACGAATGCTGAATTTTTTCTTACGCTCAGCGTACGCCTGATATAGGAAATCAGAGACGAAAAGTCAAAATATCAAACACGCAGGAATCCGTTGTGTCTCGATTAATAACATAACATATCCGCGAAGGATAAAAAGAAAATCTGGAACAGTGTCACAGAATACTCCTAATCAGGGCACGGCCAACACGGCGGCGTGATTTTCCAAACTGGTAGTTGTCCTCCCACCATCTCCAGCAGATCGGAAGCTTCTTTCGGGAAGAGTGGTTCCAAGGACGCATAGGCATCTCATGCTTCTTTGGTGGGCAAGAACGAAAGGGCTGCAAGCTGCGTCACCTTGATGGTGAAGCCATCTACATAATTTTTGTAAATCACTACCAGTTCTAGGTGCTACACTCCTCCATACTGATTGGCACAAGTGGAACAGGAACTGTGCACATCCCACAACGGGAGCAACGACCGAATACAGTTTGATTGCTGCCAATTCGAAATCTGTACTCATGGTTTTCAGATTTAGTACAAGTCCAAGATCTGCGGCGAAGTTCAGTACTTCTTCGAAGAGCGCCTCGCACGCCATCTGGGTTCGTCGAGTCACGAGGCAGTAAACAAAAGGGAACACATGGCCATGAAGATAATCGTTAATTCTGCATAACTGTCTGAAGAGCAGCAACACAGTCTTAAATGTTCCATTCATGAGCCACATCGGAGTGTCATTAAATTTCCTCAAGTTTCTGTCCGTGAAAAAAATTAACAAGAGTTGAGCTCCGCCTGCGCTAGTCACCCCGCCGAAACTTTCAACCATATAAAGTTGTTCTTAACTCGCCCTCGATTATGAGCACATGTAGCAGTGTGCGGCTTGTGTGGACAGTCCGCTTTACTGTTCGTATGCAATGACGCATATATACCAAGCTTGCAATATAAAATAAATGTGGCAGCAGTCAGTATTGTTCGCTTTTAATGGTAGCCTCTTTCCAGGCTACCGGAGAGGAGTGATGTCTCCTATTGCCCTGCCGACCTAATGGTATAGCAAAAATGCTATACCATTAGGGCGAGTCCTAATGGGATACGTAGTGGAGACAGCTTGTCGAAGAAGCCATCTAGTCGCCTCCTTGATGGCACTAACATGAATGTGGTAAATCAGTGACACCGGAGGATGCATATGGCAGTTTTCCCATTGCAGCTTTCGGCGCCATAGTAGTAGAAGTGCCATGAAGGCAGTGTCCGAAAGCAGCCAACTTTTTGTTTTGAACCCAGGCAGAGTTAATAAATTACAAATTTTGCAAATTCGAAACTCAGCAAGTTTTGAAAATTTTTATACCCTTCAAGCTCGAACTTTGGGAGGTTCAGAGCATCCCCACATGAGAGTGCTTTTATGTTCTGCGAGTGGCCAAGCGCTGGCCCGTAATTTTTCGGGTACCTCAGGTGTTCACGATACAAGTGGGGAATTAGCTGTTGTATGTTTGTTCTGTTTCAGATAGGATTATACATACTTGATTGAAAAGGGTATTTACACCTTACCAACTTTGCATATTTCTAATGGGATAATTGTTCATGTTTGTTTCATGCAGCCCTTCTTCCTGAATCGAGAAAAGGCCCCAAAGAGGGAATACTTCGCAGCAGATGGGTACCACGTCCACCGTATCCTTGGGGTCCGCAAGATGAGCAAGCTCATCAAGCTCCAGGTCAGGAAGAAGCTCGGAGCACAGTGGATTGGTGTCAGACACTGCCTGGAGCTACCACAGATCCACTCGTGCAGCCACTGCACACTCGTGCAGCCACTGCAGGACAAGAGGCCACAATCTTCCTGAACTTCATCCGCCACCAATAACCATGGTAAGCTGCGCCAAACTGCATTTAGCTCAAAAAAAAAACAGCACAGGGTCTCTTATGTTATCCCCAAGACGACTTGAAGGCGAAAGCCCAAGCGCCGATGCATTAAAGACAGACACATGATTTACGGATGCTGCGGTACCCCAACGTGTACACCAACGTAAACAATGTAATCTCGAAGACTGCATGAACGTTGTGGCTCCCTGAAATCCGAAATACGCTATGTGCAATCTTTATCAAGGCGAGAACCTTATATGTATCATCGTTCAGTCCTTGAGAAAAAACACGTCGACGATACGATAAGGTGCCAAAACGTTTACGTGACATCTGCAAATATTAATATTTCTTGCAAAGACTCATGCTAGTGCCACCTTGCTTTCAGTCGTGGCTGTCGAAACCAGCGACTTGATCGCAGTATTCAAACCAGTAGTTCAGCACGCATGTATTCTTCGACGCCGTATGAGTCGTGACGAGTGTACCGCCACTGTGGTCGGATGGAGTTACTAGACGATTTGAAAACAAAATAACTTGAAAGTAGACAGATTGTCTGGTTTCGGTCAGCTCAGTCCGAAGGTAAAGTGTGACTACAAGTACTTCTTTGGAGGAATATTAATACTTGCAGATGTCACGTAAACGATTTTCAGTTCTACTTTCATAATCGATCGACGTTGTTAATTATTTACTTCGAGGGCTTGAACGATGCGACATATCAGGATCTTTTCGGACTTAATCAAAGCTATGTAAGCCAAGGCCTGCATTTTCGGAAATACTATCTGAAAGACATGGAACCCTACTTATAAAGGAACACATTTGCTTTTGAGTGACATTCCACACCCTCTCTTCTCTCCGTGCAGCCAACAAGCCATCGACTGCCCGCCAACGACGCAATTCTTGCGGTGCCGGACCTGCCCGATAGAGTGACTGGGGAAGGTTTGTAACAATATTAGCATAGAGGATGTGATACACAAAGACTGCTGGACAGTACACGGCAGCCCCGTTGCTGTACATTGTTCTGCAAGCCTTGTGTCGCACGTCCTCTATGATGGTAATGTTACTTATCATTCATAGTCAACCACTCTGACAGCACTGGCAAAACCTTCTCAAACAGCCTTTTTAAAGGCCAACCATATCCGTTTTCAAGATGCCCACTCGTGGAAGCTGCCTCCCGTGTCTCGGAAACTTTATAGTTGAAACCATTAAAGAAAAGTGTCCAAATTACCTGGAATATGCCAAGATCTACATAACATCACTTTTACTGTGCACTACCTTTGCAGAACAATCTGCATAGTGGTGGAACCACAGAAATTATAACATCTTTTTATGTGGGGATGCTACAAACTTTTTAGGAGCCTTTAAGTTAAGACACAAAACACAGAAGTTAGAGAGGTACAAAGTTTAACATTTATTACGTTGAAAGCGCAATGTTTCAGCCCAATATGTCATTGAAATATAAAATGTGCCTACAATTTAAACATAGAAACACACTTCACTCATTTTAATCACGCGTCAACCTATTTTATACCGAATAGAGCAGCATGTCGGCTGCCCCGGGACAAGTTTGTGTGCAGTCTGCAGTCTTTCTAGCCTCCAAGAAATGCTGGCACTTCCATCATTACATGCACCGAAAAGTCAAGGCAAAGTAAACAAACCAGAAAGTAACTGTATGGAAATGTCTTTATTCCGTGCTGGTCTTGGTGGGAAGGGGGGAGGGGGGGGCACGAAGTTTTCTTTTGCAAGCGGGGATCACAATGACGTCGCGGCAAGACTTGTAGCAGAACCTGCATGCCTGTTCGGTTTGCGGGTGCAAGCACCAAGTCTACCAAAATGGAGTTCCGGTTCATTTGTTGTGCGGCAAACATTTCTCGCACTGCTAACTTTTAGTCAAGGCAACAAATTCTTGGCCACAGTGTGTACACCAATGATGCTCGATAAAGATGGATCTCCATTGTGATAAACAACTCCTATCCACCAAGCAGGAGACGCGTTCTCTAGCAGTCAGGCTCTGCCGAGAGCCCCAGGCCCGTACCTGCAAAATACACACAAAACGAAACAAAGAAAAGCAAGCATTAGACACACAATACGGAACTGAGCAGTCGACAAAGTGCTCAGTTCTCTTACTCGGTTACTCGGCAAGAGTAACCCAAGCTGACTAAACCCATGCTGCTACCAAGAAACGGCTGCAACTGAAGTGCCTAGACATTGTCAGGGAACATGAGCGCATGCATTTTAAGGCAAACACTCAGGCCCGATACAGCTGTGATCAAGTAAGATCCCTGTCGCGCTGCAGCACACGAATCTCCGAATAGCAGAGTGCCTCGGCGAGATAAGGAATGAACACAAAGAAAAAAACTGATCTGAAACTGTCGACACGACACTCACAAGGAAGCTCGCAATGTCTTTGCACACGTGCAGAACAAACATCATACCTAACTTACCTGCAAGCACCCTCAGACCCACAACCAAGACATGCGGTTAGAAAAGCAAGCATGCCATGTGGCTCAAGACAGCTGTGAGCGAGGAACACCCCTAACGCTTTCAGCAACGAGCCAAACCAAGAAGCACAGTGCCTCGGCCAGCTGGTGTTATGCAGTGAAAAGAGAACATCTTGGGCAGCAAGCAACAGATGCTGCATACAGTGCATGCACGAAAGTTATCATGCAGTGAAAGCAGGTTGAATGTCTGACAATCGGAACATGCACTCCAAGCAAACGCCTGTTAGTAAGAAAGGAAGGGACAGAATAGTTAGCACAACGTGGACCTCCTCAAACTGTCGGGGTGGGATCCGGAACCCACACTGGTGTTGCTGCAGAAAGTATGTGCACCTCACTCGGGGTTCACATGGAACATACTTACAACCCTGGCTGGCTTCGGAAGTGTTAGCTAAATATTAGCCACTCCGGCTTCGCAAGTGTTAGCTAAAGGGTATTTGACAGAGCATGTGGATATATCTCTCCGTGTACTGCAAGGACCATACGCTCCATACACAGTTTTATTGCATCTGAGGATGCTATATGCAGTTAACGGGAAAGATGGCATGCCTATGACCTATGACAAAGCTTGGCTTCTGAATAAAGATCCTTGAAATTTGTGATTTAGGTGGAATATGGAAGAACGCTTTACCGTAGGAATACGCATAGCCTTTCTCCTGCAGAGATAGTGTTGTCGGCGCTCGTAGTCTCCTTGGTCAGCAGTGGAGCAACGAGAGACAGGAGATGCTCAAACCTTGAAAATACACAAACACAACTGGCTACATGCACTATTGAGCAGATGGGACT